>CAWUFW010003033.1:1800000-1955734 GCA_963921515.1 Calotriton arnoldi | reverse complement strand
TTTTGGTCACTGTGATGATGGGGTTGGACCCCATTGCCACAGTGGTCATGGTCTGCTTGCATTGTGGGGGCCACACACATTTATGTGTGACACATGTGATAGGGGGTCACATTGTATGTTCAAAGTCATGTTCAGTGTTGTAGGCATTTGACACAGTCTACACACGCTTGTCATGGTGTTGGGGGGATGTCTTTTTGTTGCATTCTTTATGTTGGTGTGTGCTTGTTGTGTCATGCATTAGCCATCCTATGAGTGGGGGTGTTGTTGGTGGTAGGGATCCAGCCCCCCATGGGTAGAGGTGGGAGTAGTGGCAGGCATCAAGCCCCCCATGGGTAGAGGTGGTAGTAGTGGTAGGCATCTGGCACCCCCTGGGTAGGGGTGGTAGTTGTGACAGGCATCCAGCCCCCCATGGGTAGAGGTGGTAGTAGTGGTAGGCATCTGGCACCCCCTGGGTAGAGGTGGTAGTAGTGGTTGGCATCTGGCACCCACTGGGTAGAGGTGGTAGTAGTGGTAGGCATCTGGCACCCCCTGGGTAGAGGTGGTAATAGCGGTAGGCACCTGGCACCCCTGGGCAAGGGTGGTAGTAGTGGTAGGCATCTGGCACCCCTGGGTAGAGGTGGTAGTAGTGGTAGGCATCTGGCACCCCTGGGTAGAGGTGGTAGTAGTGGTAGGCATCTGACACCCCTGGGTAAGGGTGGTAGTAGTGGTAGGCATCTGGCACCCCTGGGTAGTGGTGGTAGTAGTGGTAGGCATCTGGCACCCCTGGGTAAGGGTGGTAGTAGTGGTAGGCATCTGGCACCCCTGGGTAGTGGTGGTAGTAGTGGTAGGCATCTGGCACCCCTGGGTAAGGGTGGTAGTAGTGGTAGGCATCTGGCACCCCCATGGGTAGAGGTGGTAGTAGTGGTAGGCATCTGGAACCCCCTGGGTAGTGGTGGTAGTAGTGGTAGGTATCTGGCACCCCTGGGTAGGGGTGGTAGTAGTGGTAGGCATCTGGCACCCCTGGGTAGTGGTGGTAGTAGTGGTAGGCATCTGGCACCCCCTGGGTAAGGGTGGTAGTAGTGGTAGGTATCTGGCACCCCTGGGTAGTGGTGGTAGTAGTGGTAGGCATCTGGCACCCCCCGGGTAGAGGTGGTAGTAGTGGTAGGCATCTGGCACCCCCTGGGTAGAGGTGGTAGTAGTGGTTGGCATCTGGCACCCCCTGGGTAGAGGTGGTAGTTGTGACAGGCATCCAGCCCCCCATGGGTAGAGGTGGTAGTAGAGGTAGGCATCTGGCACCCCTGGGTAGAGGTGGTAGTAGTGGTAGGCATCTGGCACCCCCTGGGTAGGGGTGGTAGTTGTGACAGGCATCCAGCCCCCATGGGTAGAGGTGGTAGTAGTGGTAGGCATCTGGCACCCCTGGGTAGAGGTGGTAGTAGTGGTTGGCATCTGGCACCCCTGGGTAGAGGTGGTAGTAGTGGTAGGCATCTGGCACCCCTGGGTAGAGGTGGTAGTAGCGGTAGGCATCTGGCACCCCTGGGTAGAGGGTGGTAGTAGTGGTAGGCATCTGGCACCCCTGGGTAGGGGTGGTAGTAGTGGTAGGCATCTGGCACCCCTGGGTAGAGGTGGTAGTAGTGGTAGGCATCTGGCACCCCCTGGGTAGAGGTGGTAGTAGTGGTAGGCATCTGGCACCCCTGGGTAGAGGTGGTAGTAGTGGTAGGCATCTGACACCCCTGGGTAAGGGTGGTAGTAGTGGTAGGCATCTGGCACCCCTGGGTAGTGGTGGTAGTAGTGGTAGGCATCTGGCACCCCCTGGGTAGGGGTGGTAGTAGTGGTAGGCATCTGGCACCCCCTGGGTAGTGGTGGTAGTAGTGGTAGGCATCTGGCACCCCCTGGGTAAGGGTGGTAGTAGTGGTAGGCATCTGGCACCCCCATGGGTAGAGGTGGTAGTAGTGGCAGGCATCTGATACCCCTGGGTAAGGGTGGTAGTAGTGGTAGGCATCTGGCACCCCTGGGTAGTGGTGGTAGTAGTGGTAGGCATCTGGCACCCCTGGGTAAGGGTGGTAATAGTGGTAGGCATCTGGCACCCCTGGGTAGTGGTGGTAGTAGTGGTAGGCATCTGGCACCCCTGGGTAAGGGTGGTAGTAGTGGTAGGCATCTGGCACCCCATGGGTAGAGGTGGTAGTAGTGGTAGGCATCTGGCACCCCCTGGGTAGTGGTGGTAGTAGTGGTAGGCATCTGGCACCCCTGGGTAGTGGTGGTAGTAGTGGTAGGCATCTGGCACCCCTTGGGTAAGGGTGGTAGTAGTGGTAGGCATCTGGCACCCCTGGGTAGTGTGGTAGTAGTGGTAGGCATCTGGCACCCCTGGGTAGAGGTGGTAGTAGTGGTAGGCATCTGGCACCCCTGGGTAGAGGTGGTAGTAGTGGTAGGCATCTGGCACCCCCTGGGTAGAGGTGGTAGTAGTGGTTGGCATCTGGCACCCCTGGCAGAGGTGGTAGTAGTGGTAGGCATCTGGTACCCCTGGGTAGAGGTGGTAGTAGTGTTAGGCATCTGGCACCCCCTGGGTAAGGGTGGTAGTAGTGGTAGGCATCTGGCACCCCCTGGGTAGAGGTGGTAGTAGTGGTAGGCATCTGGCACCCCTGGGTAGTGGTGGTAGTAGTGGTAGGCATCTGGCACCCCTGGGTAGAGGTGGTAGTAGTGGTAGGCATCTGGCACCCCTGGGTAGAGGTGGTAGTAGTGGTAGGCATCTGGCACCCCTGGGTAAGGGTGGTAGTAGTAGTGGGCATCTGGCACCCCATGGCTAAGGGTGGTAGTAGTGGTAGGCATCCAGCCCCCCTGGGTAAGGGTGGTAGTAGTGGTGGGCATCTGGCACCCCTGGGTAGAGGTGGTAGTAGTGGTAGGCATCTGGCACCCCTGGGTAGAGGTGGTAGTAGTGGTAGGCATCTGGCACCCCTGGGTAGTGGTGGTAGTAGTGGTAGGCATCTGGCACCCCCTGGGTAGTGGTGGTAGTAGTGGTAGGCATCTGGCACCCCTGGGTAGTGGTGGTAGTAGTGGTAGGCATCTGGCACCCCCTGGGTAGTGGTGGTAGTAGTGGTAGGCATCTGGCACCCCTGGGTAGGGTGGTAGTAGTGGTAGGCATCTGGCACCCCTGGGTAAGGGTGGTAGTAGTGGTAGTCATCTGGCACCCCCTGGCTAGTGGTGGTAGTAGTGGTAGGCATCTGGCACCCCTGGGTAGAGGTGGTAGTAGTGGTAGGCATCTGGCACCCCTGGGTAGTGGTGGCAGTAGTGGTAGGCATCTGGCACCCCTGGGTAAGGGTGGTAGTAGTGGTAGGCATCTGGCACCCCCTGGGTAGTGGTGGTAGTAGTGGTAGGCATCTGGCACCCCTGGGTTGAGGTGGTAGTAGTGGTAGGCATCTGGCACCCCTGGGTAGGGGTTGTAGTAGTGGTAGGCATCTGGCACCCCTGGGTGGGGTGGTAGTGGTGGTGGGCATCCGGGCCCCTATGTGTATATGTGGCATTGGTGATGGCCATCCCGCCCCTATGGTGCTGCTGTTGCAAGTAATTTCTGCATCCCTCTGTGTGTGTGTGATATGTCGGGTACGTGTAGTTTGTTTTTGTGGTTGGTGTCTGACTTACCTTCTGCGCCGTACGCGTCCGTGTCTGTTCCGGTAGTAGATGTAGAATATTGGTAGGATCGGCACGATGGGATTCATGGTTGGTTCGTCTCGTTCGTCTTTATCATTGCTTCGCCTCGTCTTCGTCGCTGGCGTGTTCGTCTCGTAGCCGTGGATCGTGTTGTGGCGCGAATCGGAGCTTATGTGCGCCTCTCCCGGATGCTTTGACGTGCCGTGCGTAGCGACGGGTTCGGCGCGTACGGGAAGCGCATCGTACTTGTCCGGCCGGACGGAGCTGCATTTTGGCTTCCGTGCGACTCGATTCTGCGTTTACGGATCCGGCTCGGTCGGGAAACAGGACCTGGATTGGGTGAGTACGACTGGGTCGGAGTCTATGCTGTTGTGCGCATCGTACTTGCTCATTCGGAATAATGTGCGGATCGGTCGGGAAACAGGCATTCGCATGGCTTTTTTCCCGACCGAATGGTGTTAGGTGCGCCTCCGACCGAGATCGGAATCGGCCCCTATATTGTGCTGGTGTTTAGAGAAATACATAAAATCAATGCAATTGTATCATATCAGTGAGTCAAAGACAACATGCAATCAAAATAAAATATGTAAATGACTAGGATTCACATGGGCATATATCAATTAATATTTATATATACAATCAAATTCTTTAAAAAGATTAAAAACATTTCATAATACAACATACAATCACAAGAAAACAGAGTTGTCGATGCTGCGTTTCGGTGAGTAGATAAATATACACCTTCTTCAGGACAGTTTTCTAGACAATAAAAACATTATGTCATTGTAAAAACACACATGTTGCTGACATTCACACTCCACGCTCTCAACCCCGGACGGACGCACAACTGCTTCAAGGCCGCCCCGAAACGCACCCATGGTCCCTTCACCTGCCGGAACTGCAGCTACACCAGCCTCAGAGCCACCGAAGCGCCCGCCAAGAAGGACCTCAACCACCTCCGATGCATCCTACTGAACACCCGCTCCGCACGCAAACACGCCGCCGAGCTCTGGGACCTGCTCGACACATCATCACCAGACGCCGCTTCCTGACAGAGACCTGGATGAACGACTCCTCCGCCCCCGACATCGCCATAGCCATCCCATACGGCTATAAGATCACCCGTAGAGACCGCATCAACGCAGTAGGAGGAGGAATCGCCATCGTCCACAAGAACACCATCAGGGTCTCGACCAGCACCAACGACACTCTCAGCACCGCCGAACACATGCACTTCCAGATCCACATGGACCCCAACACCACCCTTAGAGGCACCCTTGTCTACAGACCCCCTGGGCCCCGACCCCAGTTCAGCGACTCCATCGCGACTTCATCAGCACGCATGCCCTGACCTCTACCGACTACATCCTCCTCGGAGACCTGAACTTTCACCTGGAGAACAACAACGACAGCAACTCCACCACCCTGATCGACAACCTCCGCCAACCTCGGTCTGAGCCAGCTCGTCACAACACCGACCCATTCCGCCGGCCACACGCTTGACCCCATCTTCTCCTCAAGCTCCCACGTCTCCTTCAGCCACACCACGGAACTCCTCTGGACCGACCACCGCTGCATCCATTTCACCTTCCAGAAACCCACCACACACCACCGCACCCAACAGATCCCACGCCGCTGCTGGAGCAAAGTCACCGAAGACCAACTACGGGCAAACCTCGCTCTCAGCCCTCCCTCCGACCCATCCAACACCGACGACGCTGCCTGCAACCTCAGACGATGGATGGACGACTGTGCCAACACCCTCGCCCCGCTGAAAAACTCACCTACAGTGACACCACCAAAAGAGCCAGCTGGTTCACCTCGGAACTCCTAGCTTCCAAGCGTACCTGCCGGAAACTAGAGAAGAAATGGCACAGTGATAAGACACCGGACAGCCATGCAGCCCACAAAGACGCCATCCGTAACCACCACCACCTCATCAAGTCCGCCAAGAGAATCTCCTTCAAAGACCGCCTCGACAACAACGCACACAACAGCAAGGAGCTCTTCAACATCGTGAAGGAACTCTCCAACCCCAGCTCCAACACCAACGACATCCCGCCGTCGCAAGCCCTGTGCGATTCCCTCGCCACCTTCTTCCACCGCAAGATCGCCGACATCCACGACAGCTTCAACACCCAGACAGCCCCAACTAAGATCGATGCACCAGACCCGCCGCACACCATCGACCACGACCCCCTGCCAGCCTGGGCCAGCGTGAACATCGATGACACTATCAAGACCATGAGCACAATACACTCCGGCTCCCCGTCAGACCCTTTCCCGCACCACATCTTCAACAAAGCCAGTAGCTCCATCGCACCCCACCTGTGCAACGTCATCAATCTCTCCTTCGAGACCGCGACCTTCCCAGAGAGCTGGAAACATGCAGAGATCAACGCCCTACTCAAAAAACCCAAGGCGGACCCGAGAGACCTCAAGAACTTCCGGCCCATCTCCCTGCTTCCGTTCCCAGGCAAGGTCATCGAGAAGATCGTCAACAAACAGCTAACCCGATACCTCGAAGAAAACAGCATCCTAGACCCATCCCAATCGGGGTTCCACAGCAACCACAGTACTGAGACTGCCCACATCGCCGCCACCGACGACATCAGGATCCTGCTGGACAACGGTGAGACCGCAGCCCTCATCCTGCTGGACCTCTCCGCCGCCTTCGACACTGTCTGCCACCGCACTCTACGCGCACGCCTCCACGACGCAGGGATCCGAGACAAGGCCCTGGAATGGGCCACCTCCTTCCTCGCCGGCAGAACCCAGAGAGTCCGCCTCCCACCATTCCAATCCGAAGCCTCCGAGATCATCTGCGGCGTACCCCAGGGATCATCCCTCAGCCCAACACTGTTCAACATCTACATGGCCCCGCTCGCACGCATCGCCAGACAGCACGACCTCAACATAATCTCCTACGCCGACGACACTCAACTGATCCTCTCCCTCACCAAGGACCCCCTCGCCGCCAAATCCAACCTCCTTGAAGGAATGAAGGCCGTCGCCGATTGGATGAAGATCAGCCGACTAAAACTGAACACGGACAAAACAGAGGTCCTCATCCTCGGCTCCAACCCCTCAGCCTGGGACGACTCCTGGTGGCCAACGACGCTGGGAGCAGCCCCGACACCCACCGACCACGCACGCAACCTGGGAGTCATCCTCGACTCAACGCTCTCCATGGCCAAGCAAGTCAACGCAGTCTCCTCCTCCTGCTTCAACAACCTCCGCATGCTTCGCAAGATCTACAGGTGGATCCTGACAGATACAAGAAGAACAGTCACCCAGGCCCTCGTCAGTAGCAGACTTGACTATGGGAACGCCCTCTACGCGGGAGCCCCGGCCAAGCTCATCAAGCGACTGCAACGCATACAAACGCCTCCTCACTCCTGATCTTCGATGTACCACGCCACAGCCACATCACCCCCACCTGAGGAACCTGCACTGGCTCCCCGTCGACAGGAGAGTCTCCTTCAAACTCCTCATCCACGCACACAAGGCACTCCACAAGACTGGCCCAGCCTACCTCAACAGACGACTCCTCTTCTACGTCCCCAACCGCCAGCTCCGCTCCGCCGACCTCTCCCTCGCCACCGTCCCTCGCATTCGAAGAACTACCACCGGCGGCAGATCCTTCTCCCACCTCGCCGCCAAGACCTGGAACACCCTTCCACTAAGCCTACGAGAGACCCAAGACCTGCTGACCTTCAGGAGGCTACTCAAGACCTGGTTGTTCGACCAGTAGCAGCACCCCCCCTTTTTCTCCCCAGCGCCTTGAGACCCTCGCGGTAAGTAGTGCGCTCTACAAGTTCTGTGATTGATTGATTCATATTCACTGTATTTTTACAATTTTTTTTAATTTTTTGTAGCCATTTATATTTGCTCTAATGTCACCAGCACTTAGAAATATATAGTCTTCACTCTAAAGTAGTGAAGAAAAATTTTAACATCAAATTTACTAAACATCATAATCATCTAAAATGAGAAAACACATACCTAAAAAGTGTTAAAACGAGACTAGAATTCAGTATTCCTAGATCTTTGTGGGAATCAATTTGTAGAAATGAGGAATAAGGATGATCACCTCGTCAAAAACTTTAAATTTCCACAAAAAAAGCAAAGATTTGTTTAAATGATGATAGTAATTATTCGACGGTATGTCCAAATTGGATTTATTTAAAACAAATGCAAAACAACATACCTTGCAACTAAAAAATGAGTCGGTATATGTATGTACATTGATACCACCGTTTATTTGTCATGCACTGGAAGTCCCCGAGTGCTAGAAAACAGATATTAAAAGGTGTTATACCCATGATATACAGGAGGGCAAATTGATGAGCCACTAACTATAGAACTATAGCTTACCAGAAATCAAGAAAACTGGACCAAATCACAAGTCAAGGGATGCGTCGCAATAGGAATCCCCAGAATAGACTAATGTGCCGCAAAATTGGGTCAATATCCAGGGCAGCAGTCTGTTGTGGTCGTTCTGGCGCATATACAGCCGTAGTAATAAGAACCTATAATCGGAACATTTATATAAGAATTGTCAACACGTATGATATAATCTATTTGGTTGTCATTATTATTATTGTTAATGGACAGTGGACCGCATGTAGGCATACTGATTGCGGGTTACTAGAAACTAATAATGGCGTCTACCTTTATGAGCCATACTACTTTCTAGATAGTATAATTACGTCTATTGTTTTGTCTCGACATATATAAGCCTGGCTTTAATGTATTTTAAACATGACTATTGTATTGCTGCTTATCCCGGCATGATAAAGGGGAGATGTGGACGGTACTCAATACAATTGTTACCGGCGCGACCAATAGTATTCTGTATTAATCGCTAGATCCACTGCGCATGTAGGGATCTGTGTGTTTAATCAAATCACACTGCTATAAGTATCTCATTCTATCGGGAAACGAGGCACTAAATCGCAGAACCTACGGCTCACCTCATAAAGATAGTCCGGCCTCCTCGCAACCAATGTACAGCTTCCGGGTCAGGATCCATGAAGGTGTTCGACCCGAAGCTGCTTTTAACTGGATGTAGTTGGAGTTACGTGATCGGAACTAATCCAAGCATAACATAATGTTAATCAAAGCGAGGATTTATATGTGTTGACAATTCTTATATAAATGTTCCGATTATAGATTCTTATTACTACGGCTGTATATGCGCCAGAACGACCACAACAGACTGCTGCCCTGGATATTGACCCAATTTTGCGGCACATTAGTCTATTCTGGGGATTCCTATTGCGACGCATCCCTTGACTTGTGATTTGGTCCAGTTTTCTTGATTTCTGGTAAGCTATAGTTCTATAGTTAGTGGCTCATCAATTTGCCCTCCTGTATATCATGGGTATAACACCTTTTAATATCTGTTTTCTAGCACTAGGGAACTTCCAGTGCATGACAAATAAACGGTGGTATCAATGTACATACATATACCGACTAATTTTTAGTTGCAAGGTATGTTGTTTTGCATTTGTTTTAAATAAATCCAATTTGGACACACCGTCGAATAATTACTATCATCATTTAAACAAATCTTTGCTTTTTTTAGTAGAAATTTAAGGTTTTTGACGAGGTGATCATCCTTATTCCCTCATTTCTACAAATTGATTCGCACAAAGATCTAGGAATACTGAATTCTAGTCTCGTTTTAACACTTTTTAGGTATGTGTTTTCTCATTTTAGATGATTATGATGTTTAGTAAATTTGATGTTAAAATTTTTCTTCACTACTTTAGAGTGAAGACTATATATCTCTAAGTGCTAGTGACAATAGAGTAAATATAAATGGTTACAAGTTTGTAAACAAAAATTTTTAAAAAAATTAAAAAATACAGTGAATATGAATGTCAGCAACATGTGTGTTTTTACAATGACATAATGTTTTTATTGTCTAGAAAACTGCCCTGAAGAAGGTGTATATTTATCTACTCACCGAAACGCAGCATCGACAACTCTGTTTTCTTGTGATTGTATGTTGTATTATGAAATGTTTTTTAATCTTTTTAAAGAATTTGATTGTATATATAAATGTTAATAAATATTAATTGATATATGCCCATGTGAATCCTAGTCATTTACATATTTTATTTTGATTGCATGTTGTCTTTGACTCACTGATATGATACAATTGTATTGATTTTATGTATTTCTCTAAACACCAGCACAATATAGTCTTTTAGTCACAAACTATTTTTCAGTAGGGACCTGTTTGGTATTTTTGCCAGTAGTGTGTACCCCCATCTGCTGAGAGCCTTGCAATTATTACCTACGAGATGAGTTTCTTGCAACAAGACTAAGTCCGGTGCCTGTCTATTTAGATACTGCGACACTACCCCCCTCTTTATTTTGTCCCCCAATCCGTTTACATTCCACGTCAATGCGGACAGTTTTGTAACGGCAGTATTAGCCATCTGGGATCAATAGTAAGACCAGGGGAGAGGAGCCTACAGCCCCTTCGGAGAGGAATGAAGCCAATACATCAAGGGCGGCCATGCAGTCCAGCCGGGGCTGGCCACACAGTATGGGGGACTGCACCACTGTCTGTCATGTATATTGCGTCGAGTGAAGTAGGTCACAGCTTATTAACCTGTAAAAATTTCCTTAGCATCGTGACAAATAACATGAACATCAACAATAAACCCCCAACAACCCCCACCCACCACCCTCCTCCCTGCCCTCCTGCCGGTGGATTCCAAACTACCCACCCCCCCAACAAAGCAGAGTGCCTGTTGCCCTCCCTCCCATGTTTGGGGTGCTTGGTGAACAACCCTCCCGCCCTCGCCGTGAAGAAAGGATGGAAACATATTACACAGTATGTCATTTCGATCCGTACTAACCCATCTTGAGTTCTAACAGCCTATGTGGCAGTGTACCACCATGTCACCCCTGATTGACATTGGCCTCCCCCCTCTAGTCATCAACGGGGCCCGCTACATACCCCAATACCTTATCACGTGTCCGTTTATATGCCCAGTGGTCTCGAGTGTCATTCAGGCTAGTTTGACCAAAATTCACTCCATCCTACCCCCTCAGCCCCTCGCGTCCGAGGTCTGCTCCTCTCGAGCTGGGTCTTCACGATGTGCATCCCCAGTGTTCGATCTGTTGCTTCTGGTTCTGTCGTTTCTGCCGTTGTTCGGTTTCCCAACTCGCCGCCAGCCCTCTAGCCAGTCCCAAGTTTCTTCTGGGGATGAGAAAAACCAGGTTTTACCCTCAAATTCAACCCGGAGTTTCGCTGGAAAGAGCATAGAATATTTTATGTCTTTATCCTGTAACGTTTTCTTGACCGCCGTGAAGCTGCGTCGCTGGGCCTGCACTTTGGTAGTGAAGTCCGGGAAAAACGTGATTGTGCTGTTTTTCAACTTTAACGGTGGTCGAGCACGAGCCGTTTGAAGGATGACATCGCGGTCCCGAAAGTTAAACACTCGTGCTATGATGGGCCTCGGGGGGGCTCCTGGCTTTGGCCTGACCCCAGGGACTCGATGGGCCCGTTCGATGGAAAAATAACCGGACAGGCGCTTCGGTTGAAGCTGGGTCGTCACCAGTTCTTCGACGAAGAGGTATGTGGCCGGCCCCTCCGCCCGCTCCGGGACTCCCAGAATGCGTATATTATTTCTACGCGCTCTCCCTTCATAGTCATCAAGGAGCCCTTCCATTTTCGCCTGTTGGTCTCGGAGTTGGGCCACTTGCTGCTTGAGCAGGTCAGTGTCAGACGTTAATGTGACTGTGGCATCCTCCACGTCCTTCACCCTGGCATCCATTTTACGCAGATCAGCTCTTATGAGGGGGACCTCGATGTTGACGGTGTTGATGCGGGTTTCCAGGGATGTTCGCAACCCCGCAATGGCCTCCATGGCATCATGGAGGGTGAGGTCAGATTGAGGGGACTGGGGTGAGGGTCGCTTGTTCCTCCCTTGGCAGCAGCTTCGTTCTCCTCGCCTGCCTTGCCCCATGCACATTTAGCCAGTGTCTTTTGGGCTTGCGTTTTGGGTCCCCTACCACTGGCCATTGTCGCATATGGCCACCGTTACCTCGTCCGTTATGTGAGGCCTTATGCCAGTAATCGCCGCCGCCTGCCCGGGGAGGGGAGATGGGTAGTGTCCCTCCCCGTCGGCCTGTCGGTTTTCCTGGTAAGGTAGGTGGCGTTGCTCTCAGGTAGGTGGATTCGACTGAATGCAGCCTTATTTCCTCTAAGTGGCAAACGAAGAGAGGAGGGGGGAATGCGGCAAACCCACCTCACTCACTCACTCACCTCATCGACCCGAGAGACGGGAGCGGGCCGCCATGTTGTTGCGCCGGAGCTCCGATGGCGCCCCTCCGCTCTCGATTACGGCGTGCTGTGGGACTCGGGCCAGTTGTTCTTTGTGGTGTGGGTGTCTTCTGGATCTGTGCCCCCCGGAACGGAGGGGCAGTCACCGTTTAGATGTCGGATAGTCAGCTGAAGATCGGCGAGGGCAGCAGAGCCGGCTCACAGTGCGGCCATTCCAGTCGGCTGCTAGCCACGCCCCCCTCCTCGCTATTTACACTATTTTCTCTAAAAGAGAGGCAGTATTAAATAAAGTGGTCACAATGGAGAATACGTCTGTATTGCCCGCTGAAAAAGCTAAGGTGGAAACTGAAATGTTCCATGGGACAAACCAAATTTTTAATACACTCAGAAACAGTATGATCCAGTCATGTACTGAAACACAAATTGAAACAAGGGAGGAAGGACCGCTGATGGAAGATTTTACCCTCCAAGGTATTAATATGGACTTTGCAGCAAATGGCCCTCAGACATCTAAATTACTTACCGATTTCCCACCCTCTCTAAATCTAGGGGAAAACATTAGGGATACACCCATTGGTCCCTCCATCAAGAGGCAGCTTTTTAATAGTACACTCAGAGGAAATTACATAATCAATTCAAGGGTGTCAGTCACTCCAGATTTGTGCTTGAGTTCATATTTATCATGTAGTCAAACAGGGAATAAAGTTCTGTTGTCTGACTCTCTACATTATCTGGAAAGTGTTCTGTCCTCAATATTGGCTCTGTTGGAGAAATCTGTGACCAATTCTGATCACATTCTGGATTTTCTTCTGTCTGACAAAATTTTTAATTTTGGATCAAAGAACTCTAATTGAAAAAGCCACCTCTCCTTTTCCTAATTCCTTAAATAAGTATGTTTTTTTTAAAGGGGATTGCCTGTCTCAACATCTTTGCTGTGATTACAACTCAACTAAATCTTGTCAAGCAAATGCTGCTCTAAACCACAGTTGCAGGGACTTTAGTACCCAGGCAGGCATGCCCTTTAGTAGGAAAAAAAGGGTAAGGAAAATGTGGATTTTTTGGGAAATGATCAGCCTTTCTCTCTACAGAAGTTTTTTGAGCTAGAGGACAGCTTGCTACTGCCTTTGACCTCCCCATGTTCAAATAAGATAAAAGCGAGTAAGGTAAAGAATGTCTTCCCCATCTTTCAAAAAAGAGAGGACGTAATAGTCCCACCACTTGTAGTCGAGGATAAGAAGATCCAAAAATAAAAGTGTCAACATGCAGAGGATGGCAAAGAGTAAAAAAGCTACGTAGAAGAAATAAAAAAGAACAAGACTGTGCTTCGATTCAAATTAGATCTCGAGCTCCATCCCGACTGTCGCAAAGGGAGAAGGAGGACAAGTTGAAGCAAGTACAAGTGGCTCTTTGTTGGCACCAAGGAATTTATGATATCTACCATCAGTCTCGCAAGGAGATAATGCACCAGTTTCCAGTCCAGTTATGGTGTCTTCTACACATAATTTGAACCCTAATGCTGCATTATTCTCTTCCACAGCTGGGGATAACTTTATCTATAATCCTAATAGGAGAGGCCCTGGTGAGGATATTTTGGGTAGTCATCCGATGTCGGTGCCTCTGTCTTTAGAATTCTTTTTACCATTTTTGGTCAGGAGTTGTATTTGAATAGGTCATTCCTATTTTGTTGTTTTTCTGATATCCCAGACCTTCAAATGAAGTAGTGACATTGCTCTGGTTCAAGTTTCGGATCACGGTTGTCATGGAGGGGCTAGAGTGACCTTCTGTTCCAAGGTGATTTCCAACCTTGTGATAAATTGTGATGTTGTGGTATTGATGTTCTTGTTCCACATACATATACATATAATTCTAATGGTCTTAATGGCCAGGTCAACTGCCTTTCCGGCTACTCTCCCTTAGAAGTCCCTCATTCGGTGAGGGAAAGTATAATGCAGGACTCTTTTGTAAAAGGAGTTAGGAGAGTTTTTCTTCTTGAAGAGAAAGAGAACAAACAAATACCGACTATAGATGAGGAAGACAGGAAATGGGGCTGGGTGGTGGGAGCTCTCAGTTCTAATAGCAGCTCTGGCTAAGGTTTAAAAGAAATCCTAGTAAGGGTCTCAAATTAATCTCTTGGAGTGCAGCCGACTTATTCACTGATAAAAAGAAATTGGCATTTTTTAAAGACCTGAAAGCTGTTAACACAACATGTGTATTTGTAAAGCATATGTTAACCCCCAAAGGGGCATCTTGGTGCTAAATAATAGATGTTTATTGCTACCCAACTCAATGGTACTCATTTTATCGACCTCAGAAAGGATGAAAGGCTGAGTGGACCCACTGGGAATTGAACCTGTGACCATGAGGTCAAACACAGGCCCCTGCAGTGGATGCATTAGTCCACTAAGCCACCAGACCCAGCAGTATTTATATAGTATGTATTCAAGAATCTTGGATTGTAAAGAACTGGTCTTTAGAAGATTATACTGAGGTAAGCCGTCCTGCACTCCTGATGAAGAGAGGACATGCGAAAGGAGGCGTAGCCATATTACTCAGTACTAATTTTAGGTGGTTATACACAGATATTTCCCATGTTTCTAATCTAATTCAGGTAGCCAAGATAGATATTAAGAAGTCTCATGAAAGTATAGGTCCACTATTAATTGTAAATGCTTAAATCCCCCCAGAATACTCTCATCCTTACCTACTGAAGGACTTATTTGATTTATAAGCTTTAAAAATCTCCCCAGCTACGTTTTCAAATAATAGTCCAAATAATAGTCATGTAGATGAAAGAGGCCTGCTTTAATAATTGCTAATGGAAGAATAGGAAATGATATCCCAACAAAAGTTATGCATAAATCAACCTCTGGTGGGTCTATTATTGATTATATAATTGTTTCAGATGTTACTTTTAACAGGCTGTCCCATATGGAAGTCCAAGAAAATGTTTATAGCGATCATATGTTGATCTCCTGTATAATTGATGTGACCTTAACAGAAGTAGACCCGTGGAATTTTAAAGATAAATCTGTAGGCTTTAAAAATCAAATGGTATATTATCCTGGAATGATTCAACAAAAAGGGAGGAGGAAGAGGATTTCTGGGTTTGTCCTCCTCAACGCTACACTTATTAATACCAAAAAGAGAACCCAGCGGGGAGACACTTCGAAAAACTCTCCATGGAAAGAAAAACCTTGTTTTTCTTATAAAACCCTCACCCACCAGGGTAGCCTCTTGGTGGCATGCTTCATCATTGGGTCCTTCCCGATCCGCTGTGGATCGGGAGGTGCTGCGACCTACGATTGCGTGGGAGCACCTAATGATATTATACAAAATGTTATAGGAGGGGAGTGGAGGAAAGTGCTAAACTAAATTAAAAATACCTGACCAGTAGGCCTATCTACTTTATTCCTGCCTCTAGTCGGTATGGTTAAAAATCAGGGGTGGGTTTGAAAAAAGTAGGTTATATTTTGCCTACGTTTTCAGGGTCAACATGTTTCGAGCCTTGCCCCTATTGGCTCTTCATCAGGACCAAAGGAACCTAGTTCCTTTGGGGCCACCCCTATGAGTTCCCTAATAGGAAGGCGATAAATTTCATGCCATGCGATTAACAAAACATACATACATATATCACCAATTGGTGGTCTTTCACTGCTTGTCTGTGAAAACATAAAAGGAGAGTTTGAGAATGTCAGCCTAAGGCTGACTATCGTTAATTCATTATGCGTTCGTGAAAAACACCTCACATGCAAAAGTGCAATTCCACAGTAAACGTAAGTGAACACTTCACGTGTTGTTCGAATTGAACAATGCCACAACCAATTATCAAGAGGTGCGGTTGAAAAGCCCACTATGGAGCGTAGTTTTGTAATTATGTAAACCACATATATATTACATTACAAACAGAAAACCACATACATATATGACGTTGTAATATTATGTCACAGTCTCTCCGGAGGGGAGGGTGGCCTGTAGTCACACCCTAAAGAGGGAAAAAAGGAAGATTGACTGACTGTGTGATTCAGCGGGCATCCGTAAAGCCGGTGGGAAAGCGGGAGAATGGTGCTCGTATTTTCAAGACTGTCAAGCGGAAGGGCAATCATCCTCCCTTTCCGATACGGAAAACACTTACTTCGTCAAGGCAGACCCTCAGCCGGTGTACCTGTGCTGCTCTCCCGGGGACCGCATCTTGCCGATGCGCGTTCTGCAAATGTCACTAATATAAAAAGAGCCTATGTTGAGGGCTTTATATCTCACTCCCCCTTTTGCTTATTGCTATCAGCAGGGGAATACTCCCCCACCTGCTCTGGTAGTATTTTAATTACACTCTTTAAAAACGGGCTTAGAAATCTTCCTGGTTACTATCGCCAAATAGCTTTACTAGATGCAGTAGGGAACGTTTTTGCACACAGTATTTTGGATCACCTTACTGATTGGGTCATGAGGAGAACATTCTTCCCATTGAACAAGCAAGATTTAGGAAAAAACACTGCTCTTTGGATAATATCTGTATGCTGAAACTGATTGAGGAGAAATATACTTTATTTCGAGGGTCAAATGTGTATGTGACATTTATAGATTTTTCAACAGCCTTTGATCAGCTAGACCGGCCAACACTCTAGACAAAATTAGAAAAAATGGGAGTGCCTGCCCCCCTTCTGTCACTTTTTATTGCTTTACACTCTTATACGCGGTGTCAGGTGCAATAAGGGGGAGATGAAGGATTATCTGCCGTAATACCAACAAAAATGGGCTGAAGCAATGTTGTTTGTTGGCCTCGATACTTTTTACTTTGTACGTTGCAGAGTTACCCAAATGCTTTCCTTCTCAGATCGGTGATGCACCAAAGATAGGTGGCCGTCCCTTTTCTTGTCCGATGTACGCAGACTATATTGTAATTATGGATTTAACTCCAAATGGGTTGAATAAGAAACTAATGTCACTTCAGAAATATACGGTAGTACAATATTTAAAGATAAATGTTTCGAAAAGTAAAATTTTGATTCTAAATAGTAGAAAGAGCAGAAAGAATAGCAAATTTGTCTGGAGTATTTTTTTAAAGAAACTTGAGATTGTAAATTCTTATCTGTACTTCGGGAAAATGATAACAGGCAATACAAAGGATAAAACCCACATCAAACATTGTTCTTGCAAAGCTGTTTTACATGCACATGGGCTATGAGTATTCTATAATGAAATGGGACCGAAAACATTTCTTGCATATGCTATTCGTTTTTAAAGTGAATGTCCGTCCAACACTTTTATATGCTACAGAATCTATCCAAGTAAAAAAACGAGGCTTCCTTGATAAGATAGCAGGCCAGATTTTGCATAAGTTATGTAATTTAATACATCGGTCCCGACCCCAGCTTTTAGGTTAGAATTTGGCCTGATTAGCTCATTTGTCCAAGGATTAGCTAGAGTGATTCGGTGGGGCTATCAGCTGAGGAGTAGTGAATCAGATTCTATAAAGGATTTTTTGAACCAGGAAATTTTTGGTGCGGAAGCAGATAAATACTCCTTCTCCCGTGATTTTACCCTTGCGTTGAATTATTTTGATGCACAGGAGTAATTTATGACTTCCCTTCCTCTTTTAGAACTTACATTTTTTTTTTAAAGTACTAGCTGTATTTTTGGGGGCGCTAGAGGGCACCAAGCAAGATGGCCGCACTTGCGTGAGGCTCTTGCAGCTCAGGGCACAATCCTGCTGGTATCCTGGTCATCGGCTGCCCTAGATTGCCAGAAATACAGCCATCGGGACACGGGAACTTGCTGGAAGCCGAAGACGCCGATCTAATCAATTTTAATGCTCCAAACACCACCCAATTCATCTCTGTGCCGGAGACCCTAAGATGGCGGCCGCCATAGCTGCCCGGCTCTACTGACTCCCACACGGGCCCGGGAGCTCCTGCAACTCCTGCCTTGCTGCCGCACAACAGTCCACGCCTGCGGCCTGCCTACACAAGCCACACACCAGAGCCTGGACTGCTGCCTGATAAACTGGCGCGGCTGCCCCGGTGGCGGCGTGCCCCAGGGAAGACTGCTGCGGTACTGTGGGCCCGCTCTACACCCTGCTGCCGCACACCACAGATCGCGGCTCCCGCCCTACGGCCTACGAATCTACGCTCTGTATGCCGGTGAGTGCAGCATCCCCGGCGTCGCCACTCCGTTTTGCGGGGAGCTCACCCTACGGCCACCGCTGCTAAACCCTACCAGTCCATGCCATATGGCCTACCGGCCCTAATCTACACCATCCTTGCTCCACCGAATGGCCGGCGCAGCCGATGCTCTGACTGCACCTGATACCAGCGCCTTCCCCGCCGCCTCGCACCCGCCTGACTTCCAGCCGCTCACCGTGCTGGGTGACCGCCGTGCCCGGAGCTGCTCCTGACGTCTGGAGGCCCCTCGGCCTGCTCCCTCTGGGTCGACGCTGCCGCCTGGCTTCTCCACTCACGCCGGGTGGGGATAACGCTCCTCCAGCCTGCTACCGGCGCTTCCCCGCGGCGTGAGGTACTGTGCCCTGCTGACCCCTGGTGGGACCCGCCGCCTCGCTTCTCCGCACTCCCCGGATCCTGGTGACACCGGCGCATACTCTGCCAGCCCCACCTCGGCTGTCTGGCCCCCCTGCACTGCTTGCCCTCCGGACACCCACACGGCCCTGCTGGCCAGCCGCGAACCCTGCGGAGGCCGAAGCCGCCACTCAGCGCTGCCTTGCTGCTCCATCTGGCCTT
This sequence comes from Calotriton arnoldi, assembly GCA_963921515.1. Taxonomy (NCBI): domain Eukaryota; kingdom Metazoa; phylum Chordata; class Amphibia; order Caudata; family Salamandridae; genus Calotriton; species Calotriton arnoldi. Next base: position 1,937,074 of record CAWUFW010003033.1, on the reverse strand, counting down.
GGCCCTTCTCCGGGTGTGGCCTTGACACGCGGCGTGCTCAACCCAAAGCACACCCCCATATGGCCTACTGATCTCGAGGCCCTGCCGAGCTGGGACTGGCCTGGGCGGAGCCTGCAGACCACCACCAGGTATGAGCCCGGCTTGCTATTGCCACCTGCTGCACTGTAACCTCTCTCGGCCTCCACAGGCCCAACGCTATCCGCTTCATTGACACTGCGGCGGTGCCTGCGATGACCGGGTGCGACTGGGAGGGCCCCTCAGGCCCGGAGACCACACTGCCCGGCACTGCCCCTTGCAGCTTCAGATTGGCCCTACCACTGAACCCATGCCTTCTCATATCGGGCTTCTCCTCATTCCACTGCAGGTGAACTCTGGCCCGCATCATTGGCCCCCAGTGATCAGACACGACAACCCGGCCTGCACCACCTTTATGACGGAGCAGTGAGGCACCGCCTGACACGCCGCACATCCCGCTACACCAACAGCGCCCTCTCTTCACGCTTGCGCCTGTGGCAGACCTTTCCCCCTACACTAAGGCGACTCCGTGCTCCCCCACGGCCACCCGGAGAGCAGCCGCCATGGGCAAGCCAGATGAAAGACAGCCGAAAATCACCTTTGAAGGCCTGCAAGTCCGTGAGAACGCAGGCCGAAACAGATGAGGACCACGCTGGCGCCCCCGGCGCTACCACCTCCACGGAAGACCTAAAGGAGCTCCTCCTAGTGGTTCAGTCCAGCTTAACATCCATTGAGGCCAAAATGAACACTATGAACACGCGGATGGACAACCTAACACATAAAATTGACCGGCATGAGGAAAGAATCAAGGAAACTGAACGCCGCATCTCAGATATCGAAGCTACCTCTACCACGACAACTGACAAAACACTCAACATGGAGCAAGTCCTCAAGGTAATTGCTGCAAAGAACGAGGACTTAGAATCTCACTCAAGGAGGAACAACCTGCGGATCCTGAGAGTGCCGGAGTCAACAGCCACTGGCAAAATGGAGGAATACGTGGAACGCCTGCTCACCACACTATTTGGGAAAGAAGCTTTCTCGGCAGCATTCATTGTCGAGAGGGCACACCGCTCCCTGGCCTCCCGACCAGTACCTGGCGCTCCTACTCGGCTCATCATAGTGAGACTACTTAATTACAGGGACCGTGATGTCGCCCTTCGGCTTGCAAGGGAGCAAAGGCCACTACTCTTCGAAGGCACAGAACTCTCGCTATATCCCGACTTCACTATGGCCGTCCAGGAGGCCCGTCGGAAATTTCTTCCGGCCAAGAAAAAGCTCCAGCATGCACAGATTACGTACGCCATGTTGTTCCCGGCGCGTCTCAGAGTCACGCACCAAGAAAAGCAGCATTTCTTTAATAACCCTCAGCACGCCTATGATTTTCTAAAAACTTTACCTAGAGGACATTCAGATCGGGCCTCCCCTTCTCACCAAACTGCCGGTACCGCTGAACTCTCAGACGTGGAATGATGCCAGTACCATTTCGGGCTGTTCTTCCCCTCCTGATCACTCTATAAACGCTGGAGACACTTCAGAGGTAGAGTAACAACTGTAACAAGCTCTGCACCCTTTGCAGTGGCCGTCACTGGATTTTCGCTCCCGGAATTGACCTCCTTAGCTCCCACCAGCGATACGAAGCCCGGCTTCACAACCCACTGCACATTCTGAACTATCCACGGATCGTGCTTCCCCCTCCACTTGCTCCACCGAGGCTGGCGGCACACCAGAGGTAGAATGTTGGTCATATCTCTCCTTAAGATATCGAACACAGCCTTTATTTGGTATCTTTCATTGCTGCTGATCCCATCAGATCACTGCCTGAACTGCAGCGCCCTTCATTGTGGTCAGCTGCAAGGCCCCCACTGGGCCTCTTCTGCGGATGACATAGCCGCTTCCCTACCCGACAGCACCACGTCAGAACTCTGGGCAAGATGAGACTTTCTACCAATCTCCCCCGAGCACCCTCGCCGTCGCGAGGTGACTCTGGTTCGCCCTCTGGCCGTTACCCACTTAGGGAACCCCTATAATGCTTTGGTTTATTAGGTTCACAACCCTGCATCCACCCTCCCCCGTTGGGAGCATGGAGCATGAGGCATTCAGGAAGGGAGGGGATCACGACACAGCAGGATTGGGCTGCTGATGTGGGTGGGGGAGGGGGGTGGTTTTGTTTACTGCCACTTACAGTTGACTTGACACGCATAGGCACATCCGACGCAACTGACCTGCTTAACACGAACACAACGTTCACTACAACATACCCGACATGTAACCATGGAGAACAGACCTAGCCCACCCAAAGACAACCTCTTGACTTGGAACATGAGAGGTCTGGGAGATCCCCGCAAACGCCGACACATCCTTTCTTACCTGGACCGACACAACATACATTGCGCTATGCTCCAGGAGACGCACCTTAGCCCCACCATCCCACCCTCATTTGCATCCCGTTGGGCAACCTGCCGATGTTTTTCTTCGTACTCCACCTACGCACGTGGCACAGTCATTTTGATTAGGCGTACACTCCCCTATACCCCCATTGGGTCCTACGCTGACCCGCAGGGACGGTACAGTATCCTATGGGGCAGACTGGCTGCTCAATCCATAACGCTCGTCTCCTGTTATGGCCCAAATACCGACGACCCCGAATTCTTCCGGGTCCTCTGGGGCAAGATCCTGGACACTGGCTCAACGCACGTGGTGTGGGGAGGAGACTTTAATGTCACCCTCGATCCATCACTAGATCGCTCACATCCACTACCCCATCACTACTCCAATGCGCATCATACCCTTAACCACATCATCACTGACCACGGCCTCGTTGATGCGTGGCGCACCCTTCACCCACAAGATAGAGAGGGCTCCTGCTTTTTCACTGCCCACTCCTCCTGGTCCTGGATTGATGGCTGGCTAATCTCTAGAGGGTTAACCCCATGGCTGTCCCGCTCTTCCCATTTACCGCGCACCTACTCTGACCACTCACCGGTCCTCCTCACGCTCACACCCCATCATGAAGACTCTTCATACTTGTCCTGGCACTTACCCACGCATGCCTTGTTGGACCCTGTATTTAAAGCTGAACTTGAGCAAGAAATTGTCGACTTCTTTCCTCGAAATGAACACTCAGTCACACAATACTCCACTGTATGGGAGGCCTTCAAAGTTACCATGCGCGGAATCTGCATCGCCAAAAGTGGGGGGATTCTGAGGGACATTCGTTCCACAATCCATAAGATAGAGAAAGAACTTAAGCACACTGAAGCTCAGATGCAAGCCACACCCACCCAGAGCTCCAAACGCACCTGTGGGAACTACTCTCTGACTATCAAGAGACAGCCGATAGGGAGTGCAAGTTCAGAGGGAAATATCACCGGGCCCGTCGCTATGGGGAGGGTGAGAGAACGGGTAAAGCGCTTGCTGCCCTGATTCGCCCACCTAGATTTTCCAATACTATCCTAGAAATCATTGATGAGGACGGCAACACACACAGGGGCACTTCGGAAATAGCTGCCACCTTTAAACGCTTTTACAAAACCCTGTACACATCACACAGGACACAACCTGTCGACTTCACCCCTTTCTTTGACGACACTGCGATTGCCTGGCTCGGGGACACCCAAAGAGAATTCCTCCTTGCACATCATGAGGACGAAGAGATCATCACCGCTATAATGCAGCTACAGTCTGGCAGGGCCCCGGCCCTGATGGCCTCCCGGCTGAATTTTACAAAACCTTCCGTGCTATAGTTATCCCCATTCTCCGACAGGTCTACGAGGAAGCTCGGGAAACGGGCATACTCCCCCAGACAATGCGAGAGGTGCTCATAATATCCTTACCGAAGCCAGGGAAACCGGCTACGCAATGCAATTCATATAGGCCCCTCACACTCATAAACGTAGATGCTAAAATCTTAGCCAAACTGATTGCGAACCGTATTAGCCCCCTCATGACCGCCCTCGTCCTTCCTGATCAGTCAGGGTTTGTGCCAAGCAGAGGTACATCCCACAACCTTCACACCCTGTTTGCTGTCCTACAGGACATTGACCCTGACAAAAATGCGGTGGCTGTCTTCCTTGATGCCACCAAGGCATTTGATTCCCTAGAATGGGATTATCTGGCGTTTGTTCTCCAGCTCATGGGCTTCCCCGCTCCATTCTTGGCATGGATTAACTTGCTATACACTGGCCTTCAGGCTAGCGTATTGGTCAATGGCACTAGGTCCTCCCCCTTCACAATAGCCAGAGGCACCAGATAGGGGTGCCCTCTGTCTCCCCTCCTCTTTGCCCTAGCAATTGAGCCCCTGGCTGCCAAAATTCGTCAGCATTTCCGTGACCACGCTCTCATATACCCCGAAAGGCAGATACTGATCTCCCTATACGCCAACGACCTTACTCTCTATCTGCGCAATCCGGAAGATAGTCTCAACCCCATTTTAAGGCTGCTCATCCTCTTTGGTTACCTCTCGGGGGTCAACATAAACTGGGGGAAATCCCAGATTTTTCCCCTTACTGAGGCTACTCCACGGTTCACGCCAGACTACCCCCTTGTGTGGTGCGAAGATACAATCACATATTTGGGAATAGTAATCACTCAAAGTCGGAACGACTTGATGGTGGCCAACTACGGGCGCGTATTAGACCTCCTTACTGACAAAATCACCAGGTGGATTGCCATGCCAATTTCACTGGCCGGGAGAGCCTCACTTATTAAGATGGTTATCCTACCCACACTGCTCTACCTTTTCATTAACATCCCCTAAGCCCCCAGCAGACACTTCTTTAAAGCTCTAAAAACTCAACTCATCCGTCTAACCAGGGGAGGGAAACAAGATAGATTGCGCTGGGACACTCTCACTCGACCCTTTAGTGCTGGGGGTTTTGAGATTCCCGACCTGGAACTATATTTCAGCTGTGCTCAAGCCCATTTTGCGGCGTATTGGATGGACCCTCCTCCTTATATGCCTCACCTAGCAATCAAGGACGGGTATATGACACTGACCCCTTGTTCCGCTTATTTAAGCGCACCTGCCATCCCGAGGCGTCTTGCCTCCACCACAGTAGACTGCACCACCAGCGCTTGGCGTGATCTGGCCCGTCGCCTCCACATAAACACACTTTACTCCCCCTTGTTGCCCCTTCAGGGCAGGCTTGACCTCCCAGTCGCGCAGGAAGGAGGCTGCCGCCAACATCTCCGCAAGCTTTCCATTCAGACCTGGGGTAAGCTATATGGGAACGGTAAATTTTGCACCAGTGAAGAATTCTACCCCCCTGGAAAGCTTTTTCTATATCAGACTGAGACAGGACGTTAAGGCCCTCACCCCGTGCTTCCCACAGGAGCCCCCTACTATGACCCCGTTGCACAACCTCCTGCAGAAAACTACCCCTACACATGTCATTTCACTGCTGTACCGCACCACCCAAAGAGACTGCACCCACGACCCCCCTTCGGCTAGGTCTCGCCGGGATGAAGAACTCGACTCCCCCCTCTCTGACGAGCAGTGGTCCTTCTGCTGCCAACAGACTGGGAAAGTATCTGCCAGCAGCAGGCTGCGCATCATTCACTACAAATACTTACACCGTCTCTATTATACCCCCAAGCGCCTGATGCGCCTTCACCTCCGTGACACTGACCGCTGTGACCGATGTGGGAGTGAGGGAGCGGATTTCAGACACCTAGCTTGGGATTGCCCTCCCATTCGACGCTACTGGTCGGAGGTGTTGGTGGCGCTTGATCAAATGACTGGACTGCACGTTCCCGACGACCCCCTTGTCACGCTCCTAGGATACACCGAGGCACTGACCGCTTCAGTGCGGAGATACATCTCCCTGGCACTCTTGCTGGCTAAGAGATGAGTCGCCTGCAGATGGGGCAGAGGTAGGGCGCCCAAATTCAAAGACTGGCTGAATGACCTTATATATTGCCAAGAACAATTGCACACTTATGCCGAGCTCTTACCGCCCTCCTCCCGCCCATGTGACATATGGTCTCCCCTCCAGTCATACCTCCTGGAGCAAGCCGCCACCGATGACGCAGATGTAGAGCCTCGACCAGATGATTGACGGGACTTACGCATGGTCTGAGTCCTGACTCATTAGGAACCTAATAGTGTCTAGAAGGTAAACACTTAAGAGGGTCGCGTACGTGGGACTTTGGTCGGTTCATATACATTGCTCAGGACACTTTGATGCTGCATGTATGGTCAATCTTCATTGTCGACATTGTTAAGTGGTAATGGGTATCTCCTACGTATTGTTTCTTATGCTTAAAACTCAATAAAGAATAAAAAAAAAAAAAAGTACTAGCTGTATTTTTAGTTTTCAGAGAGATCTTAAGTACTGTAGGATGAAGAAAAGGTTGGAGGTAATAGCTGCATCTTGCAATTCAAGATTAGCACAGAAGTATTTAGCTTGGAATCTGGATCATGGAATTTGCCACTTGTTGATTTTATTTTGTATGAATCTTCTTCCGTTAAATGATCTCCTCCTTCGTCCTCATGTCTCTTCCTCTTGCGCCATGGGCTGTGGAGTGCCTCAGGGTTCTGCGTTAAGCCCGACCCTGTTTAATATCTATCTTGCCCCTCTGGCAGCATTAGTTGAGCAGTGTGGCGTGCGTATAATTTCATACGCTGATGACACGCAGCTGGTGTTCTCATTTAAAGATTCCAAGATGGCTGCATTTGACAGCTTTAGGTAATGCCTAATTAAGATTGTTTCATGGATGACAGATAACTGTCTTAAACTGAATACCGATAAAACTGAGGTGATGTTCTTTAACCAACCATCACCTCCACCGGCTGATTTATGGTGGCCATTGCAGTTGAATCCCCCTCCCACCCCAGTCTTATCTGTCAGAAATTTGGGTTTTAGATTTGACTCGGAATTGTCGGTGAAGGCCCAGATTGGCCAAGTTTCTAGAGCATGTTTTTGGAAGCTCAAAAGTTTGCGTAGATTTCTTTATTTATTACCGATGAACTGTCGGGCCACTATAGTCCATGCCTTGATTACATCCCAGCTGGACTATGCCAATAGCTTGTATCTTGGCCTTCCTGCCTATCTTATTCAAAGGCTCCAGACAGTTCAAAATGCTGCTGCTAGGTTTCTTAGAAACGTGCCTCTCCGGCATCACATTTCCCCCCACCTGCGCAGTCTTCACTGGCTTCCAGTGAAAAGGAGAATCGAATATAAGGCCCTGTTACTTGCCTTTAGAGCTACTAGAGAAAGTGGACCGGGTTATCTGAGGCTTAGACTTCAGAAATACCACCAGAACAGGACCTTGCGTTCGAACTCCCAGTTTCTTCTCTGCTCTCCTTCCTACCAACCAGGTGTACAAATATTTTTTAACCTTAATTTCTCAAAACCTACAGAACGAATTTACACCAAGTCACAAAAAGCATATTCTGAGTACTTTGAGGGTGATTATGATGGCGGAAGGATCGCCACCGCAGGGCCAGTGGTGGCAACCGCCAGCCCTGCGGTGGTGATCCTTCCGCCATCAGGCACAATTTTTCCCACCGCCAGATTAGAATGGCGGTGAGAACTCGAAAGCATCCGCTGAAGACGCAAACACCGTCCGCCGGCAGGCAATCGTTACGATTGCCTGGCGGACGGTGCAGGGGCATGATATGGTGGCGGTGCCGAGCAGGCACCGCCATCCATATCATGATGTGCAATATTAAAGGCATTTCCACGGCGGCAATGCCGCCATGGAAAGGCATACGGTGTTTAGCTACGGGGCCCGTTACGGGCCCCCGGGGGGATGGGCGGGTGGGGGCTGCACTTTGGGGGTACCTATGGTACCCCCTACATTGCCATGCACAAAGGTGGCAGGCACCGCGCGGTGCCTGTCACGTTGTGCATGGCAATGCAAACCATGCAATTTCTAACATTGCGGACGGAGCTGCACCCAGCAGCACCGTCCGCAATGTTAAAGGCCAGAAATGCGCCCGCCGGTGTGGCGGGCGCATCCTAATTGGCCTCGTAGGACCGCTGCACCTCTGGTGGTCGGTCCCATTTTCCGTTACGGTGGCGGGCGGACTTTGGGCCCTAAGATCTAGTTTGCTGCCAAATTTGGTGTAAGTTCGTTCAGCAGTTTTTGTGGTAGCACTGTCGAAAGAAGTCTATGAAAAATGCATGGGCAAATTTGCTTTTTTAAACCCACCTTTTTTCTCGGCCCCCACTTGACAGGTCACCCCAAAACGTCCAGGAAGAAGCTGAGGTAAATTAGCTTTTTTGGAAAGTTTCGTGAAGATTTGTCAAATGGCACAAATGCTATTGGCAAAACAAAAAACTATGCTATGGAAAGGCAGTCCTTACTATAACTACCCAGTGGCGTATATACATATATATATATATATTCGGTGCACAGTCAAAATCTTTATATCGATGTTTAGAAATATCGAGTTCACAATATCGATAGTGTGAAATATCGATGTTTTGTATATCGATGTAGTAAATATCGATTTGAGGTGTTTAGGTAAATATCGATGTTAGATATATCGATAGTAAAAATATCGACATGTTAAAATATCGTTTTTGTATGTTTTTCAAATATTTTATAGTCAATGTTAAGTAGTAAATTGTGTTTAAAATGTATATAATAATGGTTTTTTTTATACTGTTTTAGGAGCGGGATGTTGGGTTATAGGGATAAGGGTGGGGAGAGTTTAAAAAAAATTAATTTAATTTGTATAAAGGTTTAAATTTTAAGTATGAATTTATTTTTAAATTTCGAATTTCAAATTAAAATTTAGGAGCGGGATGTTGGGTTTATAGGGGATAAGGGTGGGGAGTGTTTTAAAAAAATTAATTTAATTTGTATAAATGTTTAAATTTTATGTATGAATTTATTTTTAAATTTCCAATTTCAAATTAAAATTTAGGAGCGGGATGTTGGGTTTATAGGGGATAAGGGTGGGGAGTGTTTTAAAAAAGTCACAAATATTTTGTTTCAATTGTAAAAATTAAAAAAATAATTTTAAATTAAATTTTGAATTTGAAATAAATATTTTGGAGCGGGATGTTGGGTTTCATAGGGGATAAGGGTGGGGAGTGTTTTAAAAAGTTAAAATTAATTTGTTTAAATTGTAAATTTAAAAAGAATTATTATAAAATTAAATTTCGATTTTAAAATTAAAATTTAGGCGTGGGATATTGGGTTTATAGGGGATAAGGGTTGGGAGTGTTTTAAAATAAATTAAATTAATTTTTTTTAATTTGAAAAATTTAAGTATGAATTTCTAATTAAATTTAGATTTTGAAATTAAATTTTTAGTAGTGGGATGTTGGATTTATAGGGGATAAGGGTGTGGAGTGTTGTAAAAAAATATATATATATTTGTATAAATTTGTAATATTTAAGTATGAATTTGTAATAACATTTTCAATTTCAAAATAAAATTTAGTAGTGGGGAGTTGTGTTTATAGGGGATAAGGGTGGGGAGTGTTTTATAAAAAATATATTTTATTTGTATAAATTTGATAAATTAAAGTGTGAATTTAAAAATTAATTTCGAATTCCAATGTAAATTTTAGGAGTGGGATGTTGCGTTTATAGGGGATAAGGGTGGGGAGTGTTTTTAAAAAATAAATAAATATTTTGGAAAATTTTAAAATTAATAATTATGAATGTTTACATTAATTTCGAATTTAAAATTAAAATTTAGGAGTTGGATGTTGAATTTCTTGGGCATAAGGGTGAGGAGTGTTTTGTAAAATTAATATTTTTATTTGTATAAAATGTAAATGATAAAAAATTTCTTTTTAAATTTTTTTCAAGTTTCAAAGTAAAATTTATGAGTGGAATGTTGTATTTATAGGAGATAAGGGTGTTTTAATTTGAAAAATAAATATATATAAATATGCAATAAATTTACAAAAATATTTTATTGTATACAATAAACATATTACAATTTAATTAAATGTAGGAAATGTAAACAAATTTGTAAAAAATTAAATTAATACAAAGAATTATAAAATATGTTACAAACAAAAAATATATAATGTTATACAATGTATGTACTAGTGTGAACATTTGTTAATTAAATAGTGATTATAGTGGGAATAGTAAATAAATGAAGTTTAGTGTCCAGCACCTACCCCAATTAAATACAGACTGGAGTGGGAACAGTAAATTAATTAAGTTCAGTGTACAGCAACTAACCCAATTAAATACAGGCTGGAGTGGGAATAGTAAATTAATTAAGGTTAGTGTCCAGCACCTACCCCAATTAAATACAGACTGGAGTGGGAATAGTAACTTAATTAAGGTTAGTGTCCAGCACCTACCCCAATTAAATATAGACTGGAGTGGGAATAGTAAATTAATTAAGGTTAGTGTCCAGCACCTACCCCTATTAAATAGTCATTGGAGTGGGAATAGTAAATTAATTAAGGCTAGTGTCCAGCACCTACCCCAATTAAATACAGACTGGAGTGGGAATAGTAAATTAATTAAGGTTAGTGTCCATCATCTACTCCAATTAAATACAGACTTGAGTGGGAATAGTAAATTAATTAAGTTCAATGTCCAGCACCTATCCCAATTAAATACAGACTGGAGTGGGAATAGTAAATTAATTAAGGTCAGTGTCCAGCACCTACCCCAATTAAATACAGACTGGAGTGGGAATAGTAAATTAATTAAGTTCAGTGTCCAGCACCTACCCCAATTAAATACAGACTGGAGTGGGAATAGTACATTAATTAAGGTCAGTGTCCAGCACCTACCTCAATTAAATACAGACTGGAGTGGGAATAGTAAATTAATTAAGGTTAGTGTCCAGCACCTACCCCAATTAAATACAGACTGGAGTGGGAATAGTAAATTAATTAAGGTTAGTGTCCAGCACCTACCCCAATTAAATACAGACTGGAGTGGGAATAGTACATTAATTAAGGTCAGTGTCCAGCACCTACCTCAATTAAATACAGACTGGAGTGGGAATAGTAAATTAATTAAGGTTAGTGTCCAGCACCTACCCCAATTAAATACAGACTGGAGTGGGAATAGTAAATTAATTAAGGTTAGTGTCCAGCACCTACCCCAATTAAATACAGACTGGAGTGGGAATAGTAAATTAATTAAGGTTAGTAAGCAGCACTTACCCCAATTAAATACAGACTGGAGTGGGAATAGTAAATTAATTAAGGTTAGTGTCCAGCACCTACCTCAATTAAATACAGACTAGAGTGGGAATAGTAAATTAATTAAGGTTAGTGTCCAGCACCTACCCCTATTAAATAGTCATTGGAGTGGGAATAGTAATATAATTAAGTTCAGTGTCCAGCACCTAACCCAATTAAATACAGACTGGAGTGGGAATAGTACATTAATTAAAGTTAGTGTCCAGCACCTAACCCAATTAAATACAGACTGGAGTGGGAATAGTAAATTAATTAAGTTCAGTGTCAAGCACCTACCCCAATTAAATACAGACTGGAGTGGGAATAGTACATTAATTAAGGTCAGTGTCCAGCACCTACCTCAATTAAATACAGACTGGAGTGGGAATCGTAAATTAATTAAGGTTAGTGTCCAGCACCTACCCCAATTAAATACAGACTGGAGTGGGAATAGTAAATTAATTAAGGTTAGTGTCAGCACCTACCCCAATTAAATACAGACTGGAGTGGGAATAGTAAATTAATTAAGGTTAGTGTCCAGCACCTACCCCAATTAAATACAGACTGGAGTGGGAATAGTAAATTAATTAAGGTTAGTAAGCAGCACTTACCCCAATTAAATACAGACTGGAGTGGGAATAGTAAATTAATTAAGGTTAGTGTCCAGCACCTACCTCAATTAAATACAGACTAGAGTGGGAATAGTAAATTAATTAAGGTTAGTGTCCAGCACCTACCCCTATTAAATAGTCATTGGAGTGGGAATAGTAAATTAATTAAGTTCAGTGTCCAGCACCTACCCCAATTAAATACAGACTGTAGTGGGAATAGTAAATTAATTAAGGTTAGTGTCCAGCACCTACCCCAATTAAATCCAGACTGGAGTGGGAATAGTAAATTAATTTAGTTCAGTGTCCAGCAGCTACCCCAATTAAATACAGACTGGAGTGGGAATAGTAAATGAATTAAGGTTAGTGTCCAGCACCTACCCCAATTAAATACAGACTGGAGTGGGAATAGTTAATTAAGGTTAGTGTCTAGCACCTACCCCAATTAAATACAGAGGGGCCGATTCCGATCCCTTGTGTTTTGCGATAGTGTTTCATAATTAACTGGAAGCCCAAAAAAGACAAGGGATATGCTTACCTGGATCAATTCTCCAAGTATTAACAATATCGTACTACTCACATCCCGCCAAAAATCTCGTAATACCGGGTAATCCAAAAACATATGTTCATCATTACTTTTCTCTTCCCCACACTTAGGACATCTCGGCATGACACCTTTCGCAAATTTTGCCAGTTTATATGGCGTCCAGTAGACCCTGTGGAGACAAAAGAGGTGGTTCCGCCTTAAATTTGCGGCACGTACTGTGGAGTATAGCATATTACAAGATACTTGCCATAAGTCTATAGACTGCTCTCCCGGCAAGCTCTTTTCCCACAGTGTTACAGGCAGGTTGAAGTCTCCATCCGAGCTCTCCACTAAGCTCCAGTACCATCTTGCCACCTCTTTTCCACGGGATCCTTCAGATTGTATTGAGGATTCTAGTGCGTTAGATTGTCCTGCACCTAACCCATCCGTGAGGCTCCAACTTTGAATTTGCAGGTATTTAAATTTTGACAGTTGCCCAACCGCTATCTCCTGGGCCTCCTCGCAGGGGATCAAGACTCCATCAACCATCAGTTGACCCCAGGTGTTTATCCCTGCTTCTTTCAAGGGACGAGCCAGGCAGTCCCTTGACCATTCCGGGAACCCGGAGAGTCCCAAACAGGAGCCAGTCCACTGTAATAGCTCATATTAGAGTCTCTCCTAATTTTGTGCCAAGTTAATGCAAAACTTTGCAGAGTCTTAAGCCTTACTTTTTAAAATAGCGAGGATCGCCATATTTATGTATGAAATCCTGCTCGCCCCTTGTACATCAGATAACATGGCGCTGAACATTCTCCCAATATCAGAGCTGTCTGGCTTGCTTAATAAGCATTTTCCTCCTTTTAATAAAAACACCCAAGCATAATAAGACAAATCCGGGAGTCGAAGCCCTCCTTTATCATACTGCCGTCTAAGCTTTTTCCAGGCAATTCTCGTACCTTTCGACACCCAGATGAAGCTCATTACTTTGGATTGGGATTTTTTAAGCCAAGCATCCTTTAAGGCCATTGGAATATTTTGAAACAAAAACGTAAACTTAGGAAGGATTGCCATTTTTACAAGGTTTACTCTACCGTAAATTGTTATAGGAAGGTGAGACCAACTAAGTAGAAGTTTCCCTACTGCCTTATTAACCTTTTGGAAATTCTTTTCGGGGATTTGTTCTATTTTCTGCACGATTTGAATTCCTAGGTATCTCATTTCTTCCTTTACACAGCTCAATTGCGTAGTCAATATTCCACTTCATCACAACTGTTTTGTTTTCATTAATCTCATACCCCGATATCCGCCCAAACTGGGCTGCCAGATCGTAAACTATTGGCAGTGCTGTGTTAAGATCTGAGGTATACACTACTAAATCGTCGGCATAAAGCCCTACTTTTTTCTCCCACTCCTGAAACCTAAAAGGTTGTATGCTCTCCCGACGCTTTATCTTTTCGGCTAGTGGCTCGATGTACAAATTAAAAAGTAGGGGAGACAACGGACACCCCTGCCTAGTTCCCCTATAGATGTTAAAACTATTGGACATGTTGCCATTCACCAAAACCCTGGCAGTCGGATTCTTATATAAAAGAGCTATTGCCCTACAGAAATTTCCCCCCAAATTAGAAAGCTGTAAAATTTCCTGCAAATAAGTCCAATTGACCCGATCGAATGCTTTAGTCGCATCTATGGTAATAGCTGCTAGTGGTATTTTAAATGTGGTTGCTATATCAGCAGCACCAATTAAGTTGTAGGTTAGTTCCTTGATGCCTCTGCCACGCACAAAGCCCTTCTGATCTTCGTGTAGCAACACGTCTAGTACTCCACTCAGTCTATCTGCTAATAGCTTCGTAAAGATCTTGTAATCTGCATTAAGCAGCGAGATAGGCCTATAAGAGTTGCATCGGTTAGGTGGTTTATCTACCTTAAGGATCAGAGTGACAATGGCATCGTTCCAAGATTGAGGGATCTCCTTGCCCCCTTCAAAAATCTCAGTAAACAAACTAACCATTACTGGGACCAGGAATTTTTCCAGTTTTTTATATATCTCTACCGGGATGCCATCTGGTCCTGCTGCCTTATTTGCTTTCCCAACTTTAATAACATTCCTAATTTTCGAGTCTACAATTGACCTATTCACCTCTTCCCTTTGGGGTTCAGACAACTTATGGGGAACTTCCTGACCCAACCACTCTAACACTTCCTCTCCCTGCGTAACTAGATTTTCAGAGTATACTTCCCCAAAATGATTGATCAGAGCCTCTTCTATATCTTCCCTAGACCTCGCTAAGTCTTCTGACCCATCCAACTTTAGTTCTTTAATGAAATTTTTAACTTGATCATTTTTTATCTTCCAAGCAAGTAACTTGCCACAACCTTCTCCGTAGTTAAAATGGGCCAGTCTACTCACTTGCCATCTCTCCTGCACCCTTCTTTCCAAAATGCCTGCTAACTCAACTTTAAGGGCCTCAATAGCAGCAAACCCGGACTCCTGTATTATTTCTTTAACCTGAATCTTTTGTTCTTCCTGTTTGATCTGTTCTTCAATAGTAAGAATTTCAGTTCTTCGTTGCTTATTTTTATAGGACTGGATAGATGTTACCCTCCCTCTTAAAAAGGCCTTATAAGAGTCCCACACTATACCTAATGGGGCACTATCCAAGTTCTGCTCAAAAAACCATTGAGATTCCACCCCCAGTTTTTCCATCGTCGCCTCATCAGACAACATGGTACGGTGAAAGGTCCATCTCCTTTGGCGCACCGCAGTTGGGGGAGCCAAACGTAAAGAAATGGCCGAGTGATCTGACAAATGAGATCCCAGATGACTAACATCTCTAACATGGCCCTTTATAGCTTGATCAATCAAAAATAATCTATTCGTGATTGGTGACCATATTTTTTATTATTGAACGTAAAGCTTTTTAAAGATCCCTGCCTTTCCCGCCAGATGTCACACCACCCTAAATTCTTTATTGAATTTACAATTAGAGAGCGAGATTTATTATGAGTAGTTGCCCTGCTTTTAGTGGAGCGATCTAACCTGTCATCTAGCACCACATTAAAATCCCCTGCCATTATAATAGGGTCCGGAAAGTCCAGCAGTTCCAGGAGTAAATTACTAAACGGGGTAGGATTATCTAAATTAGGGCCGTAATAGCCTACCAACGTGTAGCACTGATTATAACATCTCATTTTCGCTATTACCCATCTGCCTGACTTATCAGTTCTACTATCCTCAATGATTATCTGAGGGTTAGTTTTAACAAGAATCACCACTCCTCTTATAGTGAGTTGATGGTCCGTACATATTACTTCTCTGCAGCCATCTTCTAGACTTAAAAATCTCCATTGTTTCTTTACTAGTTAGATGCGTCTCTTGGAGGAGTATAATTTGAGCAGGGGCATCGCTTATATATTGCAAAAAAAATTCCCTCCTTTGCCTCACCCTAAGGCCATTAACATTCCAAGATAATAACTCTATCTGGGCCTCTCTACTAATACTCATTTTATATTCCTAACTTTCACCCAACCCTTACAACCGGAGTTCCTAGACATTAAAAGAGGACAAATATTTTTTTGTATTTTTTCCCTATGCTCCCCCACCCGTGCCTTCACATGTGCCCTTCCCTCGCCCTCCCTTGGAAAACCCTCCTCGCTCTCTCTCATAGCCTAGGCCTAGCCTAAGCCTTAAGGAGACTTCCAGAGGTTGAAGAGATACTGCTACATTAAACAAAAAAAAACAGTGAAAAAGTGATCTCTTAATCAGGACTAAGTTCAAAAATAAAACAAAATAGAACAGAAATGGGGTAGAAGGGGTATACCATGCATAACATCATATAGGTATGGGGATAGAGACTACCAAGAAAAAGTCAAAGGAGAAAAACCCCGAAGAAAAACATCCTCAGCTTCCTACTTCACACTAGTGTCAGATAAAGATCTGAGGAAATCCTCGGCTTCATCTACTCTCCGAAAGGTCTGCATTTTGTTATTATACATCACCCTCAGACTAGCGGGGAATCTTAACTGTGCCGTCGCACCCCGTTTTCTGAAGGGTTCTATCAGGTTACCAAACTCCCATTGCTTATTGGCTGTAATTTGGGGAGACATCTGATCTAATATTGAAGTTAATTCCATCTACCGATAAGTTCTTCTGTTTTAGAGCTCTAGATAGTATCTCTTCCTTTATTTTATACGTTAGAAAATTAACCAGGATTCTCCTAGGTTTTGGTTTCTTTGGATTTAACCTAAAGGGATCCCTGTGAACCCTCTGGATATCTTTAACCAAGTCTTCTTCAGAGCATTCCATATGCACACCCTGCTTAATCAACCGTGCCACAAAGGTCTTGATATCCTCCCCCTCCGAACCTTCCGGGATTTTTAGAATACGGAGATTGTTTCTCCTCTGATTATTCTCCATTGATTCCAGCTTTTCCTTCAATAGTAAATAAATGAAGTTTAGTGTCCAGCACCTACCCCAATTAAATACAGACTGGAGTGGGAATAGTAAATGAATTAAGGTTAGTGTCCAGCACCTACCCCAATTAAATACAGACTGGAGTGGGAATAGTTAATTAATTAAGGTTAGTGTCTAGCACCTACCCCAATTAAATACAGAGGGGCCGATTCCGATCCTGGTCGGAGGCGCACCTAATACCATTCGGCCGGGGAAAAAGCCAGGCGAATGCCTGTTTCCCGACCGAGTCGCACATACGTCCGAACGAGCAAGTACGATGCGCACAACTGCCCAAATCCCGACCCAGTCGTACTCACCCAATACAGGTCCTGTTCTCCGACCGAGGCGGATCCGGAAACGCAGAATCGAGTCGCACGGAAGCCAAAATGCAGCCCCGTCCGGCCGGACAAGTACGATGCGCCATCCGTACGCGCCGAACCCGTCGCTACGCACGGCACGTCAAAGCATCCGGGAGAGGCGCACATAAGCTCCGATTCGCGCCACAAGACGATCCACGGCTTCGAGACGAACACGCCAGCGACGAGGACGAGGCGAAGCAAAGAGAAAGACGAACGGGACGAACCAACCATGAATCCCATCGTGCCGATCCTACCAATATTCTACATCTATTACCGGAACTGGCACGGACGCGTACGACGCAGAAGGTAAGTCAGACACCCACCACACAAACAAACCACACGTACCCGACAAATCACACACACACACAGGGATGCAGAAATTACTTACACCAGCAACAGCAGCACCATAGGGGCGGGATGGCTATCACCAATGCCACATATACACATAGGGGCCTGGATGCCAACAACTAACACCACCCTTACCCAGGGGGTGCTAGATGCCTGTCACTACTACCACCTCTACCCATGGGGGGCTGGATGCCTACCACCACTACCACCCCTACCCAGGGGGTGCCAGATGCCTACCACTACCACCACCCTTACTCAGGGGGTGCCAGATGCCTACCACTACCACCACCCCTACCCATGGGGTGCCAGATGCCTACCACTACCACCACCCCTCCTCAGGGGGTGCCAGATGCCTACCACTACCACCACCCCTACCCAGGGGGTGCTAGATGCCTACCACTACTACCATCCCTACCCATGGGGGGCAGGATGCCTGTCACTACTACCACCTCTACCCATGGGGGGCTGGATGCCTACCATCACTACCACCCCTACCCAGGGGATGCTAGATGCCTACCACTACCACCACCCCTACCCAGGGGGTGCTAGATGCCTACCACTACTACCACCCCTACCCATGGGGGGCAGGATGCCTGTCACTACTACCACCTCTACCCATGGGGGGCTGGATGCCTACCACCACTACCACCCCTACCCAGGGGGTGCTAGATGCCTACCCCTACCACCACCCCTACCCAGGGGGTGCCAGATGCCTACCACCACTAGCACCCCTACCCAGGGGGTGCTAGATGCCTGTCACTACTACCACCCCTACCCATGGGGGGCAGGATGCCTGTCACTACCACCACCCCTACCCAGGGGTGCCAGATGCCTACCACTACCACCACCCCTACCCAGGGGGTGCTAGATGCCTACCACTACTACCACCCCTACCCATGGGGGGCAGGATGCCTGTCACTACTACCACCTCTACCCATGAGGGGCTGGATGCCTACCACCAATACCACCCCTACCCAGGGGGTGCCAGATGTCTACCCCTACCACCACCCCTACCCAGGGGGTGCCAGATGCCTACCACCACTACCACCCCTACCCAGGGGGTGCTAGATGCCTGTCACTACTACCACCCCTACCCATGGGGGGAAGGATGCCTGTCACTACCACCACCCCTACCCAGGGGGTGCCAGATGCCTACCACTACCACCACCCCTACTCAGGGGGTGCCAGATGCCTACCACTACCACCACCCCTACCCAGGGGGTGCTAGATGCCTACCACTACTACCACCCCTACCCATGGGGGGCAGGATGCCTGTCACTACTACCACCTCTACCCATGGGGGGCTGGATGCCTACCACCACTACCACCCCTACCCAGGGGGTGCTAGATGCCTACCCCTACCACCACCCCTACCCAGGGGGTGCCAGATGCCTACCACCACTACCACCCCTACCCAGGGGGTGCTAGATGCCTGTCACTACTACCACCCCTACCCATGGGGGGCAGGATGCCTGTCACTACTACCACCTCTACCCATGGGGGGCTGGATGCCTACCACCACTACCACCCCTCCCCGGGGGTGCCAGATGCCTACCACCACCCCTACCCAGGGGGTGCTAGATGCCTACCCCTACCACCACCCCTACCCAGGGGGTGCTAGATGCCTGTCACTACTACCACCCCTACCCAGGGGGTGCTGGATGCCTGTCACTACTACCACCTCTACCCATGGGGGACTGGATGCCTACCACCAACAACACCCCCACTCATAGGATGGGTAATGCATGACACAACAAGCACACACCAACATAAGGAATGCAACAAAAAGACATCCCCCCAACACCATCACAAGCGTGTGTAGACTGTGTCAAATGCCTACAACACTGAACATGACTTTGAACATACAATGTGACCCCCTATCACATGTGTCACACATAAATGTGTGTGGCCCCCAAAATGCAAGCAGACCATGACCACTGTGGCAATGGGGTCCAACCCCCATCATCACAGTGACCAAAAGGTAAGTGTGGGGTCCATAGCTGAAGCACATTTTGAACATTGTGGCAATGGGGTTTAAACCCCCATCATCACAGTGACCAAAAGGTAAGTGTGGGGCCCATAGCTGAAGCACATTTTGAACATTGTGGCAATGGAGTTTAAACCCCCATCATCACAGTGACCAAAAGGTAAGTGTGGGGTCCATAGCTGAAGCACATTTTGAACATTGTGACAATGGGGTTTAAACCCCCATCATCACAGTGACCAAAATGTAAGCGTGGGGCGCATAGCTGAAGCACATCTTGAACATTGTGGCAATGGGGTCTAAACCCCCATCATCACAGTGACCAAAAGGTAAGTGTGGGGTCCATAGCTGAAGCACATTTTGAACATTGTGGCAATGGGGTCTAAACCCCCATCATCACAGTGACCAAAAGGTAAGTGTGGGGTCCATAGCTGAAGCACATTTTGAACATTGTGGCAATGGGGTCTAAACCCCCATCATCACAGTGACCAAAATGTAAGTGTTGATATTGAAAAAGCTGCAACTGCCAAACTGCATGGATGATTCCTGGTCACAGAACAACAAACACATCAGTGGCAAAGTAGTGCTTGTGTCCCATAGCAACATAGATTGGGGGAGGCAAACAGTGCAGTGCAAATAAGACATACCTTTGGCCATGTGCAGACAAACATCACCCATGGGGGCTGACACTGTCAACATCCATCAATGACACAATGACAGAAGTGACCATCATACTGCAGACCCACATATTTGCACCAATGGCCACACAAATGGAGATACCCTGTGGAGACTGTAGATGTGAGGTGAACAAATAACATACCATGGCAGCAATGGGACACACAAACAATGATCATTGTGCTGACTGATGACCTAGGAGTCCCAGGGACAGCAGGTGAAACCCACCAAACAACATACAGCCAATGGCACACTAAAGATATGCCAATGCAGTGGTGCAGATGCACAAACACAGGCAGACCCACACTGCACATCAAACACAACAGGTGAGGGGGTGCCAGTGTCCCCAGGAAACCACACAACACATGATGAGGCCTGAATACCAATTACACAGATGCACATACAGTGCCACACAAAAGTAACTCATGGATCCAAATCCCCTATGTTGGCAATCAGGCATTGTTAGATGAGAGGGAGCACAAATTACACATGTCACACAAGCTTGTAGGAACAGCAACTAACACAGCAAGAGACAGACCCACCACAGCACTACCCCCAGGGACCCCATATTGTGCTGACACTAGCCTGCATGATAATCCCACTGTGATGACAATGTCAGATGTCGTTCACACTGTGAACCCCAGCCATGTGTCCTGAGCAACTAACTACCATCACACCTACACAAGCTCCAATCAATCAGCACGGCCTGCCAGCCAAGGCCAATATGGAGGTAGGGGTCTGGCCGTGCAACAACTCAACACCACACACCCTGATCTCCACCAATGTGCAGCAGTGAAGCTCACATGGACTGGTGACATTGCACATGCACCCATGACAATACCAGGGGTAGTGGTGGAAACTAAGGTGCAGAAACCCATCACACATGGCCAGTCAACAAGACTCGTCAATGTCTGACACACAGCACAGTATGCCGTACATGGGCATGATGTGAAATCCACCACAATCAATGGGATCCTGGCAATAGTCACACACCAATGAAGAAGCCAAGGTGACACACGAAGAACACACGTACACAACTACCAACATTGCAGCTCTGACCCTGAGCAGTGGCAGCAGTCACACACACAACGTGTCACAATCACTGAAAGCTAACACAAACTGTAAATCACATGACTCGTGTAAACAACAAGTGCCAAGGGGAATCCTGAATGTGTCCCATCTGCGTTTGCCCACATCCCCAGCACTGACAACAAAGACAACCTGGGATGACAACCTCATGAACATTAGTTTGCCATGCACCCACATCACAGAGAAACCAGGTCCAAGATGCTGGATGAACACAGAACAACTCAGCAAGCATCACAAACAGGAACATCCCTAGGGACACAGCCTGTGTAGGAAAAGGGAAGGGAACACGCACAGACATGCTTACACAACACAGGCCCACGCAATGTCAACAGATTACACACTGCCATGAGGGCACTCCACTCCTGTGGAAGGTCCGCTGTGCCAAACCTTGTCTGTGCACGACCCAAACATGTCAGCAGAACACTCCATCAGTGAGTCAACAACCACAACACACAGAAGGCTCTGCTCACATCAGCCTGGGTACGGGAGTGTCACGTCAGTCATCTGCACACACACCAAACACGTGTCAAGCAAGTTGCACTGTATACACAGATGAGTCCTTCGACATTGATGTGCAAAACTGCATGTCCAGTGGAGCTGGGCACACAGTCAGGGAAATCGGAACATTGAACAGTGGTAAGCCCACCAGATGTGCATCAGTGTAAGACAAAGATGTTCATTTACAAATGCAAAAGGACATCCCTGTGTCAAATGCTGAACATTACACCCTCAGACTGTAGCAAAGGATGCCATAGATCCAGACTACAACAGGACACATATCCCATGGACCACATGGAGTCCATCACTGCAACACTTCTTCGTCCTGATGTGAACACTATTACAACTGCAAATGCAGGATGCTACTCATCCACATCATGTACATCAAAAGAAAACCCAAAAGTAAACAAAAAGGGGCTTTATTCAGCAAATGTCAGGGTAAACACGGAAGTCCAAAAGAAACTAAGGCCAATGGCCAGTCCAAAATCACAGTACCAACGGGGTCAGAAGTGACAACTGGTCACACATTGCTTGCCTGCACTGGTACGGTTGGGGGACATCCCCTTTGGAGGGGCATACAAGGGGCAGGCCAGGCACCGCAGGGACAGGATCAGGGGATGGCAGAGTGAGGCAGTGAAAGGGTGGTGGGTGCAGGAGTGTCACCGGCAACTGCAGTGGAGGTGTCTGACTCAGGGGGCCGGCACCACTGTGGTACACAAGTCAGTTGGTGTGGGTGCTGCAACCACTGCAGTGGGCTGGACTGATGTAGTGGACTGGGTACCCACTGCAGTGCCCGAGTCAGACGTGGTGGTTGTGGACTCCACTGCAGTGCATGACTCCAAGGGAGTGGAAGGGTGGGCAGATGAGGTGGGCAGGACAGAGGGGGGACCCGGTCCCCACAACAGTGCCACTAACAGGCAGAGCGTCTGGGTTGGGGGTGGAAGAGCAAGTGGCAGGGGGAGGGCCTAAGCAGTCTGGGGATGCGGTATCGGTGTGTGGGGGAACCTGGGGCAGGGTGTGGCGGGGGAACCTGTGCAGTGGTGGCCTGGGGGATGGAGGAGAGAGACTGGGCGCTGGAGCTGCGTGGTGGTGGTGGTGGGGTCTTGCTCTTCCTGCTCCGGGGGACTTCCTAATGGGCTCCTGTGTCTGCCTGCGCCTGGGGGAGGGTGTCCGGGGGCGAGGGGCACTCCTCTCTGTGTGGGTGGACTTCCTCTTCCCCTGGTATGCTGGATCAGCAGGAATGGAGGGGAAGAGGCCGAGGTCACACAGGAAGATCTGCTGTGTAGGTGGGGTAGCAGGCGAGGCAAGGGAAGGGGTCTTGGAGGGAGAGGATTTGGAGGACTGCGGAGTGAATGTGGATGCCTGTGTGTGTGTGTGTTCCCCATCCCCTGTGTCTGTGGTATCAGTCCCCTGAGGATGCTTGTGTGCACGTCTTGCCTTACTCTTGGGTGTGTCTGTGCTGCTCGTGTCTGTGTGTTTGGTTGACTGTGCAGGTGTGCATGTGCTTTGGACAGGTAGGGGGCAGGAAGTGTGGATGGGGCAGAGGTGGGAGGGGTGAGGGACTGTTGGAGGAGGGACACTGCTGCCGTCAGGGAGGAGTCCATGGACCTATTGCTCCTCTGTAGGGCAGACATACCCGTCGAGATGCCCTCCATGAACGACACCAGCTGTGTCAACAGAGTGGTGTGTGCATGGAGGACACTCAGCATTGCTGTCTGCCCTACATGGAGCTGCCGAAGGAGGTACACAGACTCCTCACTCAGGGCAGCAGGGGACACAGGGGCAGGGGCTGCGGTGCCTGGCACGAAGGAGACACGCTCCCGAGCACGGGAGCCTCCACGGACCTCAGGAATGGGAGCCAATGGGAGGGCGGTGGTGGTGGTGGTCGGGGGGCCAGACAGACTAGCTGGCCTTTGGTGGCTGCTGAGACCCGCCTCCACAAGGGAGTCATCCTCCGAGCTGCTGTGGTCCCCAGCTGAGGTGGATGGTGCTGAGGACTCCTCGGTGTGGCTCCCCTCGCCCTCCGTGCCACTGGGTCCCTCTGACCACTCGTCCGATGCTGACCCAGTCTGGCTCCGCTGCTCCTCCTGGTCCGTGGAGCTGTCCCCTCCTGTGGCCGTGGATGTATCTGCAAACAATTAGGGAAACAGACAAACATCAGTCACCTGCACTGACCGCACACACCACAGTAAGTACAGCACATTACAGAGCAAGCCCTGGCATCCTTAGTTGAACATTGCCTAAAGTCCTCACACAGATTCGGGGAAGCCAATTGTCAGTCTGATGGTCAACCATGGGACTCACACCCCTCCTGCCCTTGCACCCATCTGTCTGGTGCCTGTCTGATGGTAAGACCCCAGTGTGGACACATGCACCACCTACACAGTTGTTGGACATTGCAGGGAACACGGTGAAGTATGTGAACATGCACACATCACATCTCTTGCCACTGAGTCAGTGCAGGTGTCCGGATAAAGGGATGGCCAGAGTCTAATTAGAAATGCATGTGATGCATACCAGCACCAGACACCATGATGCACCCATGTCCGGATAGTCAATGCCACAATGGGGTGCATGTTGCACATGTCACTCCCCTGCAGGATCAGTCCCAGGAAGTTTAATGCCATGACACAGGAATGCGTGCAAAGTCATACATTACTGTCTCAAGTCACATGGCCATGGCAGCCAGCCAACAACAGTCTGCACTGTGTCACAATCCGAGGGCATGGGGAATGCAAGTTATGTGACTGACAAGTGCACATGTCCATCCCCCAAAAACCACATCATCTGTACTACTATTTGTCCACGTCATACCAACTGGACATATGGGGGACATGAAACACAACTCACTGAACATGAGCACCTCACAGTGTGCTGTGAATGAAAATACAGCTGCCTGAAAGTCACAGTCGCAAACACCTGTGTGCACAGTCAAGTGATCAGACACCTATAAGTCACAGAAGTATCGTCTATCATGGTCACATCTCAGATGGCATGCTGAGCCCTAACCGATAAACATACCAGTAGTCCTGACAACGAAGACACAGCACAATGAGACAGAGGCAGACACCTGAGGGTACATTTCACTGATCACAACATGCCAGATGATACACGGGAGTGGGAGTACAGAGTGTATTGTATGCCCTGGAGTAGGCATGACTGTCCAGCTCCACCTGTAAGAGGGATGAGTCCTGGACAGTAGGCAGGTGGCTAAGCATGTGTGACACACTGGATACACATACTCCTGAGGCCCAAACATTGTTCCCACCAGCAGCATGGGTGTGTGCCAAATTCCCCAGGGACATGTGGTGAGTCAGAGCAGCAAGCGGACCACATATCAAAGTTACACCCAGATCACATGTCAGAACTTAGGCATTGTGTAAGCAATTGACCCACCCATGAATTGCACAACATAGTCACGGGAACAAATGCTGTCCCCCACCTTGAGCAAAGCAAAATGCAATGACACAGTCCCCAAATGACACAATTTCCTGACTATAAGGGCCACACATATGCGTATCAGAGGAGAAGTGGGCATGTCACAAATGAGGGACATGGGTCCTGGACCACATGACTGATGTACTGTGGAAGTTTAACCAGGCCAGAGGAGGGCACATAGCATGTCAGACAAAGTGCACAGTGCAGTCATGGACTCACCCCCTCCTTGCTGCTGTCTGTCCTTCAGCTGCCCATCCAGGTCAGGGAAGACCACCGCCAGGATCCGGAGCATGTGGGGGGTCAGGGTCCGGTGTCCGCCCCTCCTGCGAGGAGGCGACAGCTTCAGCTGGACCCTTGCGATCCTCCGGGTCCAGCCACGAAGGTCCTGCCACCTCTTTTGGCAGTTGCGGATCCTGCGCCTGTAGACCCCCACGGATCTTACTTTCCGGGCGATGGTCAGCCAGATGTCCTGCTTCTGGTGGGCATCAACCTGTGAGGATGACAAAGTGAAAAGGCCATTACTACACATGCAACATATACGTGCATCACACAGTTGGATATACATGTCTCAATCACAGGGGCATATGATGTACACAGGCAGTGCAACAATGGCTATGAACAGTTTGCCAGCAGTCACTACATGGTATCATTGCATGGGAAGTAAACCTAGTTGGAATGCACTGTTAATGCACTGTACCAGTTCAGTGCATGTAACTACACACTTTGGGGTGTGACAACTACTCAGTGGGCATGCTAGCCAGTGGTGTGCACACTGAAAGTCCTGCTAGTCAGACAACATGCACAATTAGTGATGCAGTGGACAGCACACTCACCTGCTCCCCTGGTTTCCCATACAGCTTGCTGTACTGTGGAAGGAGGCTGTCCAGCAGGGCCTGGTTCTCCTCAAGGCTGAAGGCTGGGGCTCTCTCCACAGTACGTGCCATTGCAGGAGCCAGAGGATGCATAAACAGCAGCAGTGTTGGTGGCAGATGTCGTCCTGGAGCAATGTAGTGCAGGCAAGTGAGCTCTCAGGGGAACAGCCAGCATTATATGTGTGCTGCAGAGGCAGATACTGTCCCATGTGTCCAAAGTGATAGGTCCAAGTCGTTTGCATCTTCTGAATCTGACCAATCCATGGAATAGCAGCACTAATACACGCCCACAGCATCCTTCAAATCTTCAACTTCATGACACCCATGATTTTGCAACATTGTTGTGGCTGGCCAACTGAATTCACTGCATCAGACTCGTTGGAGCTTCGAAAACGCGTCCGTTGCCATGCCAGGCCCCAGCCAATGTGTGCGCACCGATCGGTCCATTGCTGTTCAACGCGTACCCGGGATACAACGCGTACCCGCTCACATTGAATGCAATGGACCGGCCGGGCACACTGATCGGTCCATTGCTGTTCAACGCGTATCCGCTCACATTGAATGCAATGGGCCGGCCGGGAACACCGATCGGTCCATTGCTGTACAACGCGTACCCGGGATACAACGCGCACCGCTCACATTGAATGCAATGGGCCGGCCGGGCACACCGATCGGTCCATTGCTGTTCAACGCTGCACTGCCGCTCATCATTGAATGCAATGGGCCGGCCAGGCACACCGATCGGTCCATTGCTGTTCAACGCGTATCCGCTCACATTGAATGCAATGGGCCAGCCGGGAACACCGATCGGTCCATTGCTGTACAACGCGTACCCGGGATACAATGCGTACTCGCCACATTGAATGCAATGGGCCGGCCGGGCACACCGATCGGTCCATTGCTGTACAACGCGTACCCGGGATACAACGCGTACCCGCTCACATTGAATGCAATGGGCCGGCCGGGCACACCGATCGGTCCATTGCTGTTCAACGCGTACCCGGGATACAACGCGTACTCGCTCACATTGAATGCAATGGGCCGGCAGGGCACACTGATCGGTCCATTGCTGTTCAACGCGTACCCGCTCACATTGAATGCAATGGGCCGGCCGGGCACACCGATTGGTCCATTGCTGTTCAACGCGTACCCTCTCACATTGAATGCAATGGGCCGGCCGGGAACACCGATCGGTCCATTGCTGTACAACGCGTACCCGGGATACAACGCGTACCCGCTCACATTGAATGCAATGGGCCGGCCGGGCACACCGATCGGTCCATTGCTGTACAACGCGTACCCGGGATACAACGCGTACCCGCTCACATTGAATGCAATGGGCCGGCCGGGCACACCGATCGGTCCATTGCTGTACAACGCGTCCCTGTACAAGTCACTGGCATATGTCACCATGCCTGTCACAGGTGAACATATGCCAGCCACATATACTTCCCAGGGAGTGAGGGGCACACCTACAACACCACAGCCTGTCCACACTCTATCCTAAGGCATGTAAAGCTGCATTACCTGTTCCGTGTATGGGGGTCAACATGTTGTTTTTTGGGTGGCACTTGGGGGCAGCCACTCCCAGGCTGTGCACGTGTTCATGGGGACAGAATCCTTGGTGTGTTGTGCACATGAACACTGTGGTGTGCAACTGTTCATTTCAGGGCATGTGGCATGGTCACATTTCACGGTTGTGTATGTGTATGTCATGTCACATACCCCCTGAGTCCCATGTGGGACGGTATGTACGTCCCAGGGTGACCCATTGCCACAATTGTGATGGCCCTCCACAGTCTGTGTGCATGTTGTGTTTACAATGTCTCTGATTCCATGTGCACAATGGGAGACAGTCTCCACATCCACGTTGTTTGTGCATGGACTTTGATGTTGTGCGTGTGTGTGTCACAGACGTCCATGTCTGTCCTGCCGAGGCAACAGGGACCACTACCTGTGGGGGTCATGGTTGTTTAGCTGTGGTGTATTCATGATGCACCATGTCATGCCAGTGTCCATGTGGCAATACAGGGTCCCTGGGAATCTACCTGTCGATGAGCTGTGATGCCTGGGGCACATCTGTCCTCACATGTCACTGTGGTGTGTGTTTGGAACGTGACAGCAGTACATGGGTACTGTGACACAGCCTAATGATATCCCATAGCACAACCTGGGACTTGTTGAGGGAACATGTTGAACTGTGATGTTAGATGTTAGCCATGTAGGTGCCATACATGTCCTTACGGAACGGCACACGCATCATGTACTTGTGTCTCGTAATGATGTATCATGTGATATTGAGTCTGGTCTATGCCACATATGTGGGGTGACTGACAATCTTTCTTTCTTCACCTATGCACTGCAGGGCACCAGCTGTCCATCGGCCATTCCCTGACCTTGCAACAGTGGTTGAACGGGACTGCATCCGACGGTACCGCTTCACCAGGCCACTGATTGAGGAATTGACGGTGCGGTTGGCCCCACATTTGCAACCTGGCCGGACATACCCTACAGCGCTGACCCCCAAGGTGAAGGTGATGGCAGCCCTACACTTCTTTGCCACCGGTACCTTTCAACACACTGTGGCGTCTGCTGGTGGGATGTCACAGACCATGTTCAGCCGTGTGCTCCGCGATGTTTTGGAGGCTATGTTGAGATACCTGAACCAGTACATCTATTTCCCTAGACTTCAACAACTCACTGACGTGAAGAGTGACTTCTATGCCCTGGGGAGGATGCCGCATGTCATTGGCTCCATTGATGGGACACATGTGGCTTTGGTACCACCACAGGCCCAAGAGCAGGCATACAGGAACCGCAAACACTACCATTCGGTCAATGCACTGGTGGTATGTCTTGCAGATATGAGCATCTCACACGTGTGTGCCCGTTTCCCCGGTTCTGCACACGATGCCTACGTGATGAGGAGTAGTCGCATCCCGAGGATGATGTCACAGATGCGGAACCAGCGTGCCTGGCTTGTTGGTGTGTACTGACTTTGTACCATTGTGTGTGTTCTGCAATGTAGTGTTCCACCCTCTTTTCCAACTCAGCTAATGTGCAATTGTCTGTATGTAGGTGACTCCGGATACCCCAACATGCCGTGGTTGCTGACGCCCCTCAGGAACCCTGTGACACCAGCCCAGATGCGCTACAATGAGGCACATGGTCGGACCAGGAGAGTGATTGAGCGGACATTTGGTCTCCTGAAGAGCCGCTTCCGCTGCCTAGATAAGACAGGAGGGGCCCTCCCATATGCCCCAGCAAAGGTGTGCAAGATTGTCATCGTCTGCTGCATGCTACACAACCTGGCAGTGCGGAAGGAGTTGCCTCTCATCCTGGATGACGATGACCAACATCCGCCACCTGTGGAGGATCCTGGGCTGGACCACGATGCCAGTGATGATGATGATGATGAGGGTGATGTCCGCACACAGCTCATCACCAACTTCTTCAGCTGAATGTGAGTATCCAGGGATGTTATGTCAATGATGTGAGTTTGCATGATATGTGTTGGTGGTGCTCTGGTGCTGTTTGAGTGTGTCCATGTGCTACTTGACTGGATGCGTGCAGCGATGTGTCCTTACAGGTAGTCTGTACTCCCCAACAGTGTTGGCATGCTAACTTGGTTCTGGGTGGGTTTCTTGTGACATGTATTGGGCATGAGTATTGCAGTTCTGTCCTGTTCTTCAGTGCTTTTGACTGTGTGTCATTTCTGTCCTTCACAGGGTACTTTCAGAGTTGTTTGGTCAACTGTGATCCCCCGACACCGTGAATCAACTTCCAGGGTGGTAGCTGTCGTTTCCCTACAGGTGATGTGCGCCACACCCATGGACTTCCTTTCTTCTACACTTGTTGACTGTGTGCCCACTGCCAGGTGGGATTACCTTGCATCTGTAGTGGTTACAACATGTTGCAAATGTGTAATAAACCTGTGCTTCACTTTGTGATGTGCGTTGTCTGTGGTCACACATCTGACTGACATTTGCTTACTGCACCAGTGGGCTAGTTGACACAGACTGTGAATAGGTGTTGGGTCTGTGCATTGCACCGTATTTCCTGGCAACATCAGTGTAGGCGATGAGTCAGATGGCCCTGGTGTGTATGTGTTGTGTAGCCCTGGTGGTGTGTCTCCCTCATATGTGTCACCTTGCCATGACTCACATGCCGGTGTTGTACTTGCTGTAGCAGTTAGCATGCACAGTGTCATTTCACAGATCATCATCTCCACTTCAGAAACAACGTTGGAGTCACAACAGAGGCAAGTATGGTGTATTAGTGAGTTTATTGACATACATGTGTGAGTATAGTGCACAGGATGGTGGGTGCTGTACATTGTGATTGTAATCCAAAGTTCCAAGATGATTTGGAAGTCCTGGTAGCAGAAATGTCCAGAGTAAAGTCCACAGTCATCTGATACATTGGTCCAACTTGAGCTCCCCATGTCATGTGGGAGAGTTGTGTTGCATTCGACAGGGTGAAGAGTTTGGGCAGAAAGGTGATTTTCCAGAACAGGTGTTGGCTTCCTGGTGGTTGTGCATGGCCATCTGCCTCTCAGTTGTCCTTCCTCGGACGACCCCTCTTCTTTGGGGGGACCCTCAAGTGCAGGCTGCTGCGGTGCAGGGGACTCTCCGCCAGAGTCATCCTCCCTCCCTGTGGCAGTTGCAGTTGTTGCAGCACCAGATGTTGTGGGCACACAGGGAGGTGTTGACATGTTGGTGCAAATCTGGCGGAGGCATTGCAATATGTCCCTATGCACCGCCGTCTGTTCTTGCACTGTGTCCCACTTGGACTCCATGCGGGACATGTGTAAGTCCAAGCGGGCATGATGGGCAGCCTGCTGCTGTTGAATGTCCCTGAGGATCCCCACTACCTGGCTGAACTCTCCGGTGCTAGTCTGGTACGCATCAGCTATGCGTACCAGTTGTGGGTCATCATGCAGTCCAGACCCCTCTGCAAGTAGCGACCTATGTCTACCACCCTCCCACCACCCCTGGCGACACGTGAAGGACCTGCGGTGGCACGCACAGGTGACCCTGGGCCCCCTTGGGGGTTGTTGCTGGTGTTGTTGTCCGTAGCTCCACGTTGGGCCGGGGTCCGTGTGCTGTTGGTGGTGGTGGTCCTTGGTCTGTCCGTGTCGGCAGGGGTGGTCTGTGTGTTGGCAGTTGTTGGAGGGGTGGGTGCAGGGGGTGCAGCTGGTGGTCCTGCTGGTGCTGCATGATGACTCACTGCGGAGGTGCCAGGTAGGTCTTCGTCATCCGAGGTGGGCAGAGGCTGTTCCACACCAGTGAGCTCAGTGTCCCCCGGAGCCTGGGACAGGGACTCCTCAGCGTCTGCTGCTGTGTCCCCATCATCACCTGTATTTGGAAGAGACACACAATGTATGTAATGTTTCTACAGGCATCAATGGTTCAAACACCTGACAGTTGTGACTGTACCTCTGGATGCGGGCCTGTACATTGCATTGTCCTAAGTTGTCACAGTCAGCTGTTGATATTGGTGTAGCGCATTGTCCTGACAACATGAAGCATTTCAATGTGAATGTTGAGGTGTGTGCATGGCCAGCATTGGTGGTATTTGGTTGACATCCGGACATCCTTCTCCCTCCAGCCCAGTTATCCCACCATGAAGCATGCCACCCTTGCAGTGGGTGCAGGTTGACTCTCAGGATGTCAGTCAGTGGTGTCCTGCTGTTTGTTGGTGCCCAGTTCCCAGCAGGGCCTTGTGCTCCCCACAGCAGTACCCAGTGTCAGCCATCTTGTCAGTTGTTTTCCACTCCCTGTGATGTGAGCATGGTTCAGAGTGGTGTTGATGGGCCAATTGTGAGGGTGAGCAATATCTGTGACTACCACTCCCATCATGCTATTGCCTCCACCCCCTTCCCAGCATGCCCATACTTCCTTCCTTTTGAGTGTACTTCACTGTGTGTGGGTGTGACAGCAATGGCAAGATGGCTGACAGTGGTGTCCTGCTGTTGGTTGGTGGCCAGTTCCCAGCATGGCCTTGTGCTCCCCACAACTGAGCACCGGTGTCAGACATCTTTGATGGGGCTTTCCACTCTCTGTGAGGTGTGCATGCTTCAGTGTGAGCTTGCTGGGCCATGTGGTTTGGGGATGTTGAGCTGTGACTACCACTCCCATCATGCTATTGCCTCCACCCCCTTCCCAGCATGCCCATACTTCCTTCCTTTTGAGTGTACTTCACTGTGTGTGGGTGTGACAGCAATGGCAAGATGGCTGACAGTGGTGTCCTGCTGTTGGTTGGTGGCCAGTTCCCAGCATGGCCTTGTGCTCTCCACAACTGAGCACCGGTGTCAGACATCTTTGATGGGGCTTTCCACTCTCTGTGAGGTGTGCATGCTTCAGTGTGAGCTTGCTGGGCCATGTGGTTTGGGGATGTTGAGCTGTGACTACCACTCCCATCATGCTATTGCCTCCACCCCCTTCCCAGCATGCCCATACTTCCTTCCTTTTGAGTGTACTTCACTGTGTGTGGGTGTGACAGCAATGGCAAGATGGCTGACAGTGGTGTCCTGCTGTTGGTTGGTGGCCAGTTCCCAGCAGGGCCTTGTGCTCCCCACAACAGAGCACCGGTGTCAGACATATTTGATGGGGCTTTCCACTCTTTGTGAGGTGTGCATGCTTCAGTGTGAGCTTGCTGGGCCATGTGGTTTGGGGATGTTGAGCTGTGACTACCACTCCCATCATGCTATTGCCTCCACCCCCTTCCCAGCATGCCCATACTTCCTTCCTTTTGAGTGTACTTCACTGTGTGTGGGTGTGACAGCAATGGCAAGATGGCTGACAGTGGTGTCCTGCTGTTGGTTGGTGGCCAGTTCCCAGCAGGGCCTTGTGCTCCCCACAACAGAGCACCGGTGTCAGACATATTTGATGGGGCTTTCCACTCTTTGTGAGGTGTGCATGCTTCAGTGTGAGCTTGCTGGGCCATGTGGTTTGGGGATGTTGAGCTGTGACTACCACTCCCATCATGCTATTGCCTCCACCCCCTTCCCAGCATGCCCATACTTCCTTCCTTTTGAGTGTACTTCACTGTGTGTGGGTGTGACAGCAATGGCAAGATGGCTGACAGTGGTGTCCTGCTGTTGGTTGGTGGCCAGTTCCCAGCATGGCCTTGTGCTCCCCACAACTGAGCACCGGTGTCAGACATCTTTGATGGGGCTTTCCACTCTCTGTGAGGTGTGCATGCTTCAGTGTGAGCTTGCTGGGCCATGTGGTTTGGGGATGTTGAGCTGTGACTCCCACTTCCATCATGCTATTGCCTCCACCCCCCTTCCCAGCATGCCCATTCTTCCTTCCTTTTGAGTGTACTTCACTGTGTGTGGGTGTGACAGCAATGGGAAGGTGGCTGACAGTGGTGTCCTGCTGTTTGTTGGTGCCCAGTTCCCAGCAGGGGCTTGTTCTCCCCACAGCAGTACCCAGTGTCAGCCATCTTGTCAGTTGGTTTCCACTGCCTGTGATGTGAGCATGGTTCAGAGTGGTGTTGATGGGCCAATT
The DNA here is from genome assembly GCA_963921515.1 of Calotriton arnoldi. Taxonomy (NCBI): domain Eukaryota; kingdom Metazoa; phylum Chordata; class Amphibia; order Caudata; family Salamandridae; genus Calotriton; species Calotriton arnoldi. The sequence continues at coordinate 1,903,575 of CAWUFW010003033.1, read as the reverse complement.
GTGAGGGTGAGCAATATCTGTGACTACCACTCCCATCATGCTATTGCCTCCACCCCCCTTCCCAGCTTGCCCATACTTCCTTCCTTCTGACTCTGCTTCCCTGTGGGGTAGTGTGCCTGTGCTGAATGGATGGCTGACAGTGTTGTCCTGGCGTTTGTTTGGCTACAAGTCCCATGTGTGTCACTGTGCTTCCCACAGCATGACCCAGGGTGGTGGTTCTTTGTGGGATAATTAATTTTAGTGTGAGGCAATGCATTTTCCCAGGTGTGTTGTGTGTAGTTTGAGTTAGGGGTGTGTGTGGGGAGAGCTGCTGGCAACTATGGTCATAGCTGTCAGTCCTCCTTCCCACCCAGCCAGATATCCCACCATGGAACGTGCTTCCATTGCAGGGAGTGCAATTTGTCTTTCAGGATGTCAGTCAGTGGTGTCCTGCTGTTGGTTGGTGCCCAGTTCCCAGCAGGGCCTTGTGCTCCCCACAGCAGTAGCCAGTGTCAGCCATCTTGTCAGTTGTTTTCCACTCCCTGTGATGTGAGCATGGTTCAGAGTGGTGTTGATGGGCGTATTGTGAGGGTGGGCAATATCTGTGACTACAACTCCCATGATGCTATTGGCTACACTGACTTAACCAGCATACACAGAATTCCTTCCTTTCTGTGGGATTCCCTGTGTGGTGGTTTTGTAGTGGTGGCTACATATCTGACAGTGTTTGTTGGTTATATTTGTGCCACTGCCTAGCTTTATTTGTTGTAGGGTTTGTACATCTCATGACACAGTTACATATCACTATGAGATGGCATGTGTTGTGTTTATCTGACTGACATACACATCTTGGGATGATTCTGTTTTTGTTGCTGTGTATTTGCTAAGGGTGCATGGTTTGACTATCCCCTTGACACTGATGTGTGTGTATTGTCACACAATATTGGGTATATTTGTTGTGTACTCACCAGGCTCTGGGATGTTTTCTAGTCCATATACGCTCACTGGTGATAGGATGGCCCGCACCTTCTCCTCCCAGGGCCTGAGGTATAGTGGTTTGGCAGGAGGGCCACTGCCGGTGTGTTGGCTCAAGATGTAATCCTTCTTCAGTAGGTCCCTGACCCTCCTGCGCACATCATACCACCTGTTCTGGATGTCTTCCTTTGTGCGCAAACATGGTGATTGTGCGTTCACCCTGTCGACGATCCTCGCCCACATCTTGGTTTTCTGCGACATGGGGGTCTGTTGGACCAGTGTACCAAACAGCTGTGGCTCTACCCTGAGGATCTCATCTACCAGGACTTCCAATTCACTATCTAGGAACTTTGGATTCTTCTTGGGGGCATGGTGATGGGTGGTGGTGGTGAGTGATGTGTGTTGGTGTGCAAGTGAGGGTGTGTGAGTGTGTGTTTTGCTGGGTGTATGTGAGGGTGCTATTTGTTGAGGTGCTGATGGTGTGTGGCTTGTGTGATGGATGAGCTGTGAGTGTGTGTGTGGTTGCTGTCTGTTGGTGTTGTGTGCTGGCAGGTAATTTGAATTTGCAAAGGATCATGGTAGAGATTTGTGTCCTTTATATGGGTGGAGTTGTGGGTGTGTCTTTGTTCCCTGTTTCCCCCAGTATTTATTGGCTTTGTAATTGCTTGTTTGGCCTTTTTTTTGTGTTTTTCCCTTTGTACTTTTTGTGCATGTAGGAGACATTCTTCTGACCGAGTCGGACCCTGCAGTTGTCTCGTGCGAGCTTCTCCGAGTCGTTCACGCTGGGTTTGTGCTGTTTTATGTGCTGCGTACGCGTCGGTCGCGGTGTATTGGGTTGCTTCGGCTCGCTGTTTTGTATGCGTGTCGGTCGTACGGCTTGTGCTCCGTGCGACTCGGTCGTGTTTTCCACGTGTTGCATCGTACTTGGCGGGTCGGAGTTCGCGGGTACATTTCGTTCGGGATTCTTCCTGGTGCGTGTCGGTCGGTTCGATTCACGTGCTTTTCCGGCCGGATAGCTGTTTTCCGCGCGGTTCGGTCATTCGTATTGTGTTCCGTACGAGTCGGTCGGATTTTGCACGCTTTTCATCGTACTTTGCGGGTCGGGCTGCACCGGTACGTGTCGGTCGGAATAAATTCCGGCTCCGAGTCGGTCGGTACGCTTTTCCGGCCCGGATCGGAATCGGCCCCAGAGCGAGTGGGAACAGTAAAATAAGTTAATTAAATAAAAAATATTATTGAGTATTTATGTAGAGTGGAGTTGAAAGCATAATTTAGGTGAGTATTTTTTAAATATATTATAGTAATATTATTAAAGGTAAAATTAGTTAAAACATATTTAGTTATATGTAAAACAAGAACAGATATATCATATATATTATTTAATTTAAATTATGTACTTTAAATAAAATAAATTATTACAAAACATTTAATTATGTACATTAAAAGTGATAGCAATGAGAAGGTAGTCAAAAATAGACATTTCATTTTTATTAACAAATTTTATTATATAAAACATAGAAATGACAGCTAAATCCAAAATGTTATTTTTTATTAAACATTAGAAAAAAATCACAAAATATATATATTTGCAGGAGAGTGTATTTATTACAGAGAAAATAGATTTTATCAGTATGTATATTTTAACAAGTAAATTATTCAAAAAAGATTTCATAATGAAAAAATTATATTTCAGAATTGTATATAATTTAAAAATATAGCATGATGCATATCAATTTTTTTAAAGGACATTTTGTACATTAGTATATATTTTTTAATAAGTACTAAATATTGTTTGTCATTTTTAATATTTTTACAACTGTTACAAAATTTGTTAAGTATTTATTGACATTATATACTGTAAATATTTATACAATACATTTCACATAACAATAACAGTTTAATTTTGTTATACAAACTAAATATATTTTAATTATTAATATTAATAATAAACTATTAATATTAATAATTATTACATTTAATAACAGTTGCTTATTTTATTTACAATTCACATATGTTTTTAAACAGAAAATAACATTAATACAATGTTTTAGTAATTGTTGTTTGACATATATACATTTTTATAATTATAATATTAAATATTAATTCATAATATTTATTATTATAATTTTACATCATATAAAAAACAGATAATAAATATTTAAAAATGAGGTATATTTTTAAGTATTTTATTAGAATGCAACAGTAATTTTTAAACTATTATATAATATTAAATAAATAGTTTAGTCATTTATTTAATATGTTTATAGTTGACATCTTTGTTTGGGCCTTTAATTTAGTAACCGCCTCGTTGTTGTTTTGGGTCATTTGGGAAGAAAGAAGCTCACGGTTGGGAGCTGCTTCACGCCTGAGAAGGTAAGAGTAATTTTCTTTCATATTAAACTATTTTAAGTGTGTTTTGAAGGTAGTAATGTTGTAATTAGGGTGCGTGGAGTTATGTTTTAGAACTTATGGTGTTTTTAGTGGTTTATTTAGGTATTAATTGTTAACGTTGTGTTCCGTATTTGCGGCCTAGTTAGTATTTTTCTATTTATGTCGATTTTACGTTAATATTGTGTGAATAATGTTTGTAGTGATGTTTTAAAGTGTATTATGTGTACATTTGTGTGGGTGGGAATGTTTGTTTTTCTCTTTTAGGTTTTACTGACGAAGAAATTTGGAAATACGGAACATTGCGTTTATTTTTTTAAAGGAAGTGTGTATTAGTTATATTAACTAATATTTATTTTACACTTCCTTTATTATTCGGTTTTCATGGAGCGGTTTTTAATTTTATACGATTTTTCGGGTTTTTATGGTTACTGGATTGTCGATTTTACCTGGAGTATTAATTTTTTGACACAGTTGTATTTTTACATTTTATTGGGGTTTATTTTTAATATCTATGGATTGTGAACTACCTGGATTATTTTGGAAGATGTGGCATTTTCGTATTAGAGCAGCGGGAAAGGTATGTTGTGGCGCATCGTGGAGGCCGCCGGACAACACTGCCAAGAGCCACTGGCCTCGCTTCTGTCGAGGGGATCAGGTAAAAACTACGTTTCCCATGATGCGCTGGGCCGGTGATGCACGTGACGTCACCGCGTTTGCAGGCATATGACCGTCTCCAGGGCGCCGGCCGGTGCCGTTGATTCTTGAATCAGAGCCGAGAACCTGAAAGACGCGAGGAGGACTGGTAGGGGTGCTCTTGGCACCACACTCTCCTTGTTTCTTTGTATACTCTGGGATTGGGCTTCGCAGCCCTTGTGTGTTGCGGGATCAGTACTCTGTCACTGCGTAGCCTCGTTGGACGCAGCCTGGTTTCCGGCTCTTGCGGGGCTATTCGAGTGACTTCTTCCATGTTGCTTTATTTAAAGCTCACTCACGACAGAGAGGCCTTCTCCCTGAGGTGTAGAAACCCAGCGGAAGCCGAGAACGACATCGGCATATCAGCTGGGTTGAGAACTTTGTTTCTTTTATACAAACTAGTCGAACTATTCAGAGAATTCCCAAGGGGTATTGGGGATTCAATTCGTGTGATTCCAAGACTGTGTGATAAGTGGAGGTAAATGCGTAGAGAAGGGTCCAAGACGGATTGGAACCTCAGCAGAATTATATATACACATTTGGAATACAATCGTTGGAGAGTGTGATCCCTTCATGTTATAACTGTGCCATTGCCTTGGCTTGTTTCTTTGGTTTTTTTCTACAGCAGGGGTTTGTTGAGCATTTCCAGGTGTCAGCTCCTTACCCCCCTGTTAAAAGCCACTACTATATCCTATTGGTATGTTGTGTGTAATTCATGAATCACTCTTCTTGAGGAAAGCTACTTAGAGTTGTCAGCTGACTTCCACCCATAGGTTGCTAGTGGCTGCACTTCATATTGAACTCCTGTTCACGGATATCCGACCCGTTATTTTCCTTTACAGGTATTAGAGCCATTACATAGCCTTGTATAGACTTCTATGTGTACCTGGGTGTATGTGATTGTGTTCTCATAGTGCTTTACTCTCGTTCCAGGTCTCCCTCCCTGCTGTTCCCATCCTTTCCTTCCCTCAACTGATCCCCCCATCGAGTCTGTTGTTTCACTCAGACCTTGGGGATATCAGGAGGTGGAACCCATTTGAGCATCGTACGACTCTGAGGATTCAAGGCCAGGACAGAATCAATGGCCCACGAATTGTTATCCTCCCGGTCGTACGTTGTTATGGCCACCTTAGAGGATGTGATAGCTGCTCTGGCTTTGGTACAAGCCGAATTAGCCGCCTCTAGGGCAGAAACGGCTACCCTACAGGCCCAGGTGGATAGGATGGCTAGAAACCCTTTCGATGTGGGGGTGTCTCACGCTTCCCATACTGCGCCAGTGGTAGTGGAGGTTCCTACGCCCATACCTTTAGCTACACCAGAAAGGTTTTACGGGGAAAGTAGCAAGGTTCAGGTGTTTCTCACGCAGATATTGCTACATTTCTAATGTAAACTCAAGGCGTTTAACACCAACCATGCTCGAGTAGCCTTCCTTATCTCCTATCTGGCAGGAGATGCTGCACAATGGGCAGTGCCATTGGTAAAGAGGGATGATCCCTTGCTGTATGACTGGGATTCTTTTATTAAAGAATTCGACGGAACTTTTAATCGCAGAGCCGCCACACTCTCAGCCGATCGAGACCTGCTGGAATTGAAGCAAGGGAACCGGGACCTGATTTCCTACCTCAACGACTTTCGGAGGCTGGTGACGGAAACTGAATGGCCAGAGGCAAAACAAGCGGCTATCTTCCACCAGGGATTGCGAGAGGAGATGAAGGATATTTTGGCCCAGATCGATCCCCAACCTGCTTCATGTGAGGACCTTATCAGCTTGGTTCTAAGGTTGGATCATCGCGTCTGCGAACAAAAGGGTGAACATAAGAAGACGGACAGATACGCCCCCCACCTTGATCAATCCCGAACACCTGATAACAGCCAGACCCCGAAACATGAACCTATGGAGATTGGGACAGTACGTTCGCCTCTCACAAATGAAGAAAGAGACTATCGGCGAAAGAAGGGATTGTGCATTTACTGTGGGAGAAAGGGCCATTTCATAAAGGAATGTACTCTGAAGCCAAAGTATCCAAGGGCGGACTTCAGAAAGGTGTCCACGGTTACTTCCAAACCCCAGACGGGAAACGATCGAGCTTGAAGATGGAGGAGGGGAGCACTTCAAGCCAAGTCTACATCCCTTCGCTGGAAGGTGAAGCCATGACATCACTTTTATGTGGAAATACATCTGCTAATACAGGACGAGTGGCACCTTGTTTGGGCCATGTTGGATTCAGGAGCCACCGGTTGCTTTATGGACCAGGAGCAGGCAGTAACCCTGGGAATAACTCCTGCAGAGAGAAAGAAACACCAGAGGCCGTGTTTATGGTAGATGGAAGACGGTTGGATTCAGGACCCATCCGTCTCCAAACTGGAGCCCTAGAAATGTTACAAGGAAGCAACCACAGGGAAAGCTTGGCCTTTAACATTATCCAAGCTCCCCAGTATGGTGTGATACTAGGGCTTCCTTGGCTGAGAACACACAATCCCCAAGTGGATTGGGAAGAACAGACCCTTCTGTTTACATCGCACTACTGCAGGAACCATTGCCTTCCACCCTGTACCAATCCGGCTTCTGCCCTGGCGTTTATACATCACGTTGCTACAGCGGTAGAACATGATGTGACCTTACCAGAGGAATATCAGGAATACGCGGAGGTATTCAACGAAACGAAAGCAGAAGTATTACCACCACACCGACCCTACGACTGCCAGATCAACTTAGTACCAGGGGCTATCATACCGGCTGGGAGAGTATACGCTCTCACGGAACCTGAAAATGCACATCTCCGTGCCTACCTGGATAAGCATCTGGCGTTGGGGTTTATACGTGACTCCAAGTCCCCTGCAGCTTCGTCGTTGTTTTTTATTCCCAAGGCTAATGGGGAGTTACGCGCCTGTGTGGACTTCAGAGCATTGAATGCCATCACTATTAAGAACAGGTATCCGCTACCTTTGATCAACATACTGCTGGAGCAGGTCAAAAAGGCAGTGATCTACACTCGGCTGGATTTAAAAGGGGCATATCACTTGGTCCGTATGCGCAGTGGGGACGAGTGGAAGACGGCGTTCAAAACCCGTTTTGGATTATATGAATACCTTGTAATGCTGTTCGGTTTGTGCAATGCCCCTGCGGCATTCCAATTTTTCCTTAACGATGTCCTGCGTGAGTATTTGGACCGGTTTGTAGTGGTGTACATCGACGAAATTCTGATCTATTCGTCCAGCGTGGAGATACACACTCAGCACGTATGTACCATCCTACGAATCCTGCGAGAACACCAGCTGTACTGCAAGATCAGAAAATGCGAGTTCAGCGTGTCCTCCGTCGAATTCTTAGGGGTGATACTAACCCCTTGAGGACAGGAAATGTCCGAACGGTAGATCATCGCCGTGAAAGATTGGCCTACACCAGTGAATGTCCGTGACATCCAGTGTTTTATTGGTTTTGCCAATTTCTACCGCCGGTTTATCAACCGTTTCTCGGACCTGGCGGCTCCACGTACGCGTTTGCTGAAAAAGAAGGTCGTCTTCCAGTGGACGGAAGAGGCTCAAAAGGGGTTTGAAGCGTTGAAACATGCTTTTGTATCAGCACCCGTGTTAGTACATGTCGATCCCGAACGACCATACATCGTTGAAGCAGACGCGTCTGACTCCGCGGTGGGAGCAGTTCTTTCTCAACGCCATATAACAACTGGCCAGTTGCATCCGGTGGCATATATGTTGAGGAAACTCAATCCTGCGGAACGGAATTACACGATAGCAGAGAAAGAGCTGCTAACCATAAAGGACGCGTTTCTGGATTGGAGACACTTCCTGATGGGGGCCAAGCACGTTGTGACAGTGTTTACCGACCATCGCAACCTTCAATTCATGACAGCAGCGAGACATCTAACACCTCGTCAATTGCGATGGATGCTGTTCTTCGCTGAGTTCAACTTTCTGGTGACTTATCGACCCGGAAGTGAGAACAAGAAGGCGGACGCACTAACCCGCCAGTCTACTCCTGTATGTCCAGAGGAAGGTCCAAAAAACGCCATTATTAACCCACAGAACCTGATAGGCGCCACCTGTACGGATACCTTCCTTCGCAGTATCACTCATAACACCTCAACGAAAAATGGAAGGAATGGTTGGGAAAGCACACGGATTGGAAGGTGATCAAGGGTCTCCCGGTACGGGGAAAACATCCCTTGTTACCTATAGCTTCCCTACGAAAACAAGCCTTCCGGTGGTGTCACAACTTACCTTGTGCCGGGCACAACGGCCAGGAAAAGACTCTGGACAGAGTGCTGCATCAGTTCTGGTGGCCCACCGTAAAGACTGATATATCCAACTGGGTTGCCGAATGTATGATTTGCAGCCAAATGAAACCCTTGCATGGACGGCAAGCGGGTCTTTTACAACCGCTTCCAACTCCGGAACAGCCCTGGGAACACCTCTCCGTAGACTTTGTGGTAGGAATGCCCGCTGACAAAGGGCATACAGTCATCTTAGTTGTTGTGGACTACTTAACAAAAATGGCCCATTTCGTTGCATGCAAACAAATGCCCTCAGCTAGCATGTTAGCCCAGTTGTTGTTGACCCACATAGTAAGGCTACATGGGTTACCCAGAGTCTGAGGGGTCGATTCCGATTCGGGCCGGAAATCTCTCCGACCGAGCCGGACCCGGAGAGATTTCCGACCGAATCGGACCCGTGCAGTCCGACCGAACGAGTCCGATGCATTCGTATGCCACCGGACACGAGTCGGTCGGACTCCCATTGAACTCAATGGGAGCCGGTCGTACAACGCGTACGCGGGCTCCCATTGCCTCAATGGGTGCGAGGCGGACAAGGGCGCCCTCTACAGCGAGTACGCCGCGAAGCGCTCGCGGCGCTACACGCACAGGTAGAGGGGACCCATGGGTCCCCCTGTGTGCGCTCGCACGGGTGCGCGTACAGGGGTCCGACACGGACCCCCAAAGTACGGCTCCGACAGCGAGTTCGAGTCGGACGGCGCGAGTCGGTCGGAGCGGTCGAGGTGCGCATCGTACTTACCCGGCCGGAAAACGTCTCCATTGCGCGGTGCGACCGGGTCCGAGCGAGTCGGTCGGAGCGGTACGATCCGGGTACGAAGTCGGTCGGAGCGGTCGGGTCGCCCGGACGAGTCGGTCGGCGAGCCCGCATCGTACTCGCTCGGCCGGACCCGCGTACGGTTCGGTCGGAAACAGGGCTCCGAATCGGATCCGGTAAAGCCGAATCCTATTCGGAGCCCTACCGGCCGAGATCGGAATCGGCCCCATAGTCTCCGATAGGGGGGGACAGTTCACGGCCAACTTCTGGAGTGTGTGGTGTTCGGCTTTGGGCATAGCATCAAATACATCCACCAGCTTCCACCCACAGACAGACGGCCAGACGGAAAGGGTGAACCAAACTCTAAAACAATACCTTAGGTGTTACGTGAATGTTACCACCGAGGCCTTGGTGGACAGACTATGGTTAGCTGAAATAGCGTATAACAGCGCTACACACAGTTCAACGAAACTCGCCCCTTTCTACTGCTCTTATTGGTTTCATCCTGTTTTCACCCCCTTTTTACACCCTGTTCGTTCCACACTAGTGCCTGAGGTACATGAAAGAATTACCCACATTCAGAACACCATGAGGGAGGCGCAGAGAAGTTTGAGAGCCGCTAAGACACAGTACAAAGCCGATGCTGACAAACACAGGCGCCCAGGGCCAGTGTACAGGAAGGGGGATTATGTATGGTTATCAACCAGAAACATCAGGTTCAAAAGATATAGCATCTTTAATCCCAAGTACATAGGCCCCTATAGAGTCGTCAAGCTAATCAATCCTGTGGCGGTTAAACTAGCATTGCCCTCTAGCTTGCGGATTCATCCTGCTTTCCACGTGTCCCTAGTCAAACCCTCTCATACGCGGGTTAGAGAGGGCCCAATGCCAGTCATGGTGAACAATGAAGTGGAGCATGAGGTGAGAGGTATCGTAGACTCAAAAATCTACCGGACTAGGTTATGGTATTTGGTAGCCTGGAAAGGGTACGGGAACGAGGAAAACTCTTGGGAACCCGCCACAGGGGTTCATGCTCCTCGATACACGAGCCTCTTTCATAAACGCTTCCCTATGAAACCGTGTCTCTGTCAGTGTTCTTCGGGAGAGGGATGTACTGTTGTGGCGCATCGTGGCGGACGCCGGAGAACACTGCCAAGAGCCACTTGCCTCGTTTCTGTCGAGGGGATCAGGTAAAAACTACGTTTCCCATGATGCGCTGGGCCGGTGATGCGCGTGACGTCACCGCGTTTCAGGCATATGACCGCTTCCAGGGCGCCGGCCGGTGCCGTTGATTCCTGAATCAGAGCCGAGAACCTGAAAGACGCGAGGAGGACTGGTAGAGGTTCTCTTGGCACCACACTCTCCTTGTTTCTTTGTATACTCTGGGATTGGGTTTCGCAGCCCTTGTGTGTTGCGGGATCAGTACTCTGTCACTGTGTAGCCCCGTTGGACGAGCCTGGTTTCCGGCTCTTGCGGAGCTATTCGAGTGACTTCTTCCATGTTGCTTTATTTAAAGCTCACTTCACGACAGAGAGGCCTTCTCCCTGAGGTGTAGAAACCCAGCGGAAGCCGAGAACGACATCGGCATATCAGCTGGGTTGAGAACTTTGTTTCTTTTATACAAACTAGTCGAACTATTCAGAGAATTCCCAAGGGGTATTGGGGATTCAATTCGTGTGATTCCAAGACTGTGTGATAAGTGGAGGTAAATGCGTAGAGAAGGGTCCAAGACGGATTGGAACGTCAGCAGAATTATATATACGCATTTGGAATACAATCGTTGGAGAGTGTGATCCCTTCATGTTATAACTGTGCCATTGCCTTGGCTTGTTTCTTTGTTTTTTTTCTACAGCAGGGGATTGTTGAGCATTTCCAGGTGTCAGCTCCTTACCCCCCTGTTAAAAGCCACTACTATATCCTATTGGTATGTTGTGTGTAATTCATGAATCACTCTTCTTGAGGAAAGCTACTTAGAGTTGTCAGCTGACTTCATTTATTCCACCCATAAGTTGCTAGTGGCTGCACTTCATATTGAACTCCTGTTCACGGATATTCGACCCGTTATTTTCCTTTACAGGTATTAGAGCCATTACGTAGCCTTGTATAGACTTCTATGTGTACCTGGGTGTATGTGATTGTGTTCTCATAGTGCTTTACTCTCGTTCCAGGTCTCCCTCCCTGCTTTTCCCATCCTTTCCTTCCCTCACCTGATCCCCCCATCGAGTCTGTTGTTTCACTCAGACCTTGGGGATATCGGGAGGTGGAACCCATTTGAGCATCGTACGACTCTGAGGATTCAAGGCCAGGACAAGGTAAGTGTTTTTAAATATTTTAATTGTGGGAGGGAAATTATATTTTTTAAATACTGTAGTTGTTTAGTTGCTTTGCTGTTTAATTAATTTGTCTATATATATGTTATAAATTAATAACATATATTAGACAAAATAATTAATTTTTTGTTTTAAAAGAATGCACTGTTTTTATTCTAATAATTGTTTGTTGAGAATGGTAAATTTAAATTGTTTACATGTTTTAGAGTAGAGTTTTAGCTATCATATTTAAGTACTCAAGGCCTCTTGTGGAAGGGTATAGCTGAACTTGTTGTTGGAGATACTGATACATTTGACTAGTTTGTCTAGATAGTTTTGGTTTTAATTGGATGACAGATTGTTGCATTCTCAGTTCTTGGAAGCTTTGATCTTTTGTATGGCAAGTAATAGTTTATGAAGGGTAGGAGCGCTTCGTCCTCTAGAAGATAGGAAGGCATTATGCCAACCCTCAACTGCGTTTTTTGTTTTAACTTCTTGGTTAAGTGTAGTTAGATATACATTCCACCAAGGAATTTGGAATTTAGGTTGACGTCTATGGCCTGATCTGTGTAATCTCCCCACCCAGGTATCCTCAAAATAATCTAGGAGGGAGATAATTTTTGTTCATTTTGTTGGTAAAATGGACTTTCAATTAAAATGTTATAATGCTCAGCCACATCTGTCACTGGCACATAGGCCAGGGCTATTAGATTTTTTATTTGGTATGCAAAGGTAATATTTGTTGCATATTCCACACTAAGGGGTCGATTCCGATCTCGGTCGGAAGGCCTCCGAATCGGATTCGGCTTTACCGGATCCGAGTCGGAGGCTTTGTTTCCGACCAAGTCATACAGAGGTCCGGACGCCCAAGTACGATGCGAATGAACGTGAAATCGCTGACCGAATCATTTCCGGGTCCGAACCGCTCCGTACGACTCGTTCGCACTCGATTCGTACCGCGCAATGGGGACGTTTTACGACCGAGCTAGTACGATGCACGATCCGGACAGCCGGATCGAGTCGGAGCCTCCGACACGTAAACGCTCTGGGAAGGGGACTTCGGGGGTCCGTGCCGGACCCCCCTTCATCCGTAGCCTTACGAGTCAGACAGTCCCCCCTATACATGCATGTACGGTGCGGATGGCACCAACGTGTACCCACTACAGGGGGCACCCTTTTGCGAAACGTACCCATTCAGTCAATGGGAGCCCATGTACGCGTCGTACGACCGGCTCCCATTGACTTCAATGGGAGTCCGACCGAACCGAGTCCGTCAGCATGCGGCTGCATCATACTCGCTCGCTTGGTGCCAAGAGGCACGAATCGGTCGGAAATCGCTCTGGGAACGTGTCGGTCAGAACGGTTTCTGACCAGGATCGGAATCGGCCCCTAAGTGCAGATTTCTATAAATGTCTCCATAAACATTGGTTGAAATGGAAGTAACATCCTTGTATAGATGTGTGGGGGTACAATTTAAGGATAGAATTTATCATGGCTTGCTCAAAGTCTATTACTATTCTTTGAGGAAAAAAGTCGTTTGTTTCTTGCTTTATTTTACCTAACATTTCAGTATATGTTGCATTCTGTTTATTTGGTAATAATGCATATATAAAGGGGATGCAACTGTTATGATATTGCCCATGGATACTGTACAGTTGGTAGAATGGTTTGGGGCATATGGTGAAGGTGCCATCCATCATCCATGTTTGGCATTGTTGAAGTTTAGTTATATTGTTTGCTGTAGCAAACATAATAATCCTTTTATCTTAATTTTTATTGTCAAAGAAAATAAAAGGTTCATCACTGTGTGTTATACTTAGTTCTGGGGAATTATGACATCTTCAAAATTTTTAGGCGTAGGTATTGTTGGTGTTGTTGCTTTTTGGTCCTAGCTATTGTTCTTTTAATAGAAGCAATTGATGGTAATTGACCTGTTGCTTCTTTGGGTATTTTAGGTAACATTTCTTTAAGTATAACACTTGTAGGAAGTTGTGAGCTACTACTTAATTCTTTTATATTCTCAAGGGTTGATCTCACTTCAATTTCAGAAACATTTGGCGAATGGTTATGCTCTCTAGTATATAATACAGTTGTTTCCCTGGTGGTAGCACGACCAGTAACATTTATTTGAGTAATATTTTGAACATTTCCAGTTCACTTTAAGGTCCGTTTGCTTCTCTTGGGTGTAGACGTACCCCATATAACACAATAAGAATTTCCCTTTCTGAGATGTTATAAATTAGGCACCTTCAGTCATTGTGATGTGGAAAATTCTATAAAAATGTATATGAAGATATATGAAAAATAATATTATACATGTTTATATGAATAGTAAAAAATGCATTTTTAATATATACTTACCAAGTGTTATTTAGTTGTAGTTAAATGGAGATGTTCTTTGTTCAATAAATGCTGTTTGGTTGAAGTACTCTGTGAAAGGAAAATAAAGCATATTTTATTTCATGTTTTACAATTTTACATGGGGTGGTATTGGTGTTTAGGATAGACTATAGTTTTATTAACGTTTTTGTTTGATTTTACAAAGGCTTTTAAAAAGTTTAAAAGTCTAAATGGGGTGGTTTTGGCATTTAGAATATATTAGGTGTTCAGTTGCCTTTTAGTGAGATTTTACAAATGTTTTTTAAAGTATACTTACTTTGTTAGTCAGCTGTTTTTGCAAGGTGAAATCTTTTTCTCGTTTTTGGAGTAATATCTGTAGTGGAAATATAAAGAGATAAAATATATAAGTTAGTAATTTTAGTTATCAATTGAAATCTATGTTACATTTCAACTTAACAGTTTATTTAGAAATGGTAATTTACTTACTTTTTCCTAAGTGTAGTAGGCTTGATTTTAAAGCTGTGTTTCATAGTGGTGAAAATCCGGCAGAGTTTCCCCTTCCTTAATTATTTTGGTTTAAGGTGTAAAAGAAGACTGATTTTTCTTTGTTTATATAGTGTGTTTTTAATTGTTTGTTGAAATTCATTGGTTTATTTCGATCTTCTGTATTTCTATTGGTTAATTTGTATTTTGTTTCTTTGTTTGGTAATTGTTTTCCTTATATGGAAAACGCTAATTAAGAGTAATTTTTTTTTGGGTGAGGAAGGAGATGTTGAACTAATTATATTAAAAAAATATGTATAATATGTATTAAAAAGTTTGAATATGTTGCAAGTATATGTTTCGAAATATTATTATTTGTGTGTTTATTATGTTATTATTTATTTATGTTGTTATTATTTTGATAGATATGTTTTTGGTTTAATTTAATGTGATATGTATGTTTATGTAATTTATTGTATTTATGGTGTTAAAAGTAATCGTTTTTATGTATATTTGAGTTGTCGATATATTGTAAAAAACGATAATATTGATGTCTATATTTTTGTACTCGATATTTTGGACATGTCCGATATTTATTTATAAACGTCGATAATTTGTATTGGGATATTTATGTGTGCGATATTTGTATAGTCGATATAGTTGCATTACGATATTGTGGTATCGATATTGATGTATTTTTATAATTAAGTATACAACATCGATATTTTTGATGTCGATATTTTTGGGTCAAAATATTTCCAGTTCGATAATGTGACTTTCAGTATTATGTCAGTGATTCATATATACACTACTGGCAGTCAGCAGTAGGTAGTTATAGTTAGGACTTGATTTCTATCAAAACCTGTTTTTCAATTGCCTATATCTTTGGCGCTGGTAGACAAAACTTCATGAAACATTTGACACTCACTCAAGCTTGTGACTGGAAAGTTTCAAGATGGCCCATCAAGCGGGGGCCGAGAAAAAGGAAGGGTCCCTAAATGCGTTTTCCCCATGTTAATTCCCATAGGAGTTTTGAACACGACCACAGCCTGAACTGCTGGACAGAATTACACCAAATTTGGAAGAAAGGTAGATTTTGTTCCGCAGATCGTGCTTTTTGTGATTTGGCGTAAATCTGTTCAGTAGTTTTTGAGATATTAACCGAAATCCAAATTTGTATATCTAGCGGTGCAGATCCTTCATGGATCCACCCGCTAGGAATCTGCGGAGCAACACGCCACAGCAAAGTTCTGATTGGCTGGCCACACCTTCACAGAAAAGTTGTGACCACCATTTTGTTTGTCAGGGAAACGGCCCCGGGGCTGAAAATGGGTTTGCAAATTGAATGAAGGGGTTAGGTGAGAGGTTTCCCGACCCCTTGTACATGTTATAAAAGAGGACTGGGCAAAAGTCTGAGGTCAGAATTGTGAAGAAAAAAAAAAATTGGCCACTCTCGAAATCAATGGATTTCTTGCTGGGCTCAGTGCAACCCCTGTGTAGCCCCACAAGGGATCTGCAAATTTAGCGCAGCTGAAAAAAAAACATATACATATTTTTATACTCTTTTCCTCTTGCAGCTACTCACATACCCATACAGAAACTGTCACACCCACTCACATACCCATACAGACACTCCCACACCCAGTCTGAAACCCATACAGACACTTCCACCCCATTCACAAACCCATCCAGAGACTTGCACACCCATTCACAAACCCATACAGAGACTCTTACACCCACACTTATACCTATACAGACACGTTTACACTCACATACCCATACAGACACAAATATCGTACAGACACTGTTACACCTATTCACAAACCCAAATAGAGACTCTTACATGCACACTTACATCCATACGGAGACTTTTACACCCACTCACATATGGTACACTGACAAAATATCGACACTCAAAATATCCCCATACAAAAATATCATGACCAAAATATCGATGTCAAAAATAACTACACCCTATACTTATAATGGTAAGTACAAACATATTGAGAAAAAATATCGATGTCATATATATATAGTTGTACAAAATATCGTTTTTTATATATATATAAAATAAATTAATAAATATTAACTATATTAAAGAATGAAATTCATTTAAAAAAAAAATAGATTTAAAATACATTTTAACAAATATAACAAATAAACGTAATTTAAAAAAGTTAAACACATATATATTACTATATATATTTACTTTAAAACAATTATTAAACAAATAATTGTAATGTATATAAAAATGTAACAAATATATATATATATATGTATATATATATCCAGTCAGCTTTTCGCTTACACTCAAGCCTCTTTGCGACGGCGGGCCGTGGCGGGCTAGCGAAACCCCAAATATCAATACTCCATTGTAAAAATGAAAAAACAACGATCCACGGCACCCATTAGCTTTAGCAGAGATTTATTTCGGCAAATGCACGACTCAACGCGTTTCAGAGACGAAGTCTCCTTGCAAGGAGACTTCGTCTCTGAAAAGCGTTGAGTCGTGCATTTGCTGAAATAAATCTCTGCTAAAGCTAAGAGTGCCGTGGATCGTTGTTTTTCATTTACAATGATATTGAGTATATATATATATATATATATATATATATATATATATATATATATATATATATATATATATATATATTCACTGAAAAAACCATAGGTTTTAGGGACAGTTATAGTTAGTTGGACATTTCACTCGTACAAAACCATAGAAATTCCCCCGTTATAGTTAGTTCAGCTAACTATAACTCGCGCCCCGCAATGCACTGCTGATGACGTCACATATTACATCACTCATGACATGGTCAGTGACATCACTGATGACATCACTGATGACATCTCAAATGACATCACTGATGACATCATCCAGTGACTGTGTGTTTCTGTAAAGTTTAAATATGTTTAATATATATAGGGAAACGCGTATTGAAGAATGAGTGGGTGTATAAGTGTCTGAATGGATGATTTAGTAGGTGCGTGACTAAATCTATAAGTGAGTGATTAAACATATCTTACTGAATGCATGGGTTAGTGACTAAACTGGGTGAATGTCTGTATCCGTCTGTCTGTTGCTGTGTAAGTGGCTGCATGGGTTTGTGAATAGCTACATGAGTGTCTATATGAGTTATTGATTGGTTGTCTGAGTATCTGTATGGGTGCCTGAGTGTTTGTGTGGGTGGGGTTTGTGCGACTCTGTGCATAGATGTGTGAGTGGGTGATTCACTGGGTGGATGGTTTCAAGAGTGCATCTGTGATAGACTGTATGGGTGGGTAAGTGTGTGTAAGAGTGTGTTAGTGAGTGAATGTATGTCCCAGTGGTACATGTGTGAGTAACTACATATGTGAAAGGCAGTATATATGTGTGTTGGAGTATATAAATGGCTATAAGTGAGAGTGTGTGATTGTGAGAGTGGCTGTATGGATGAGTGTGTACTTGTATCAGTGATTGTATAAGAGTGTAAGAATGTGCTAGTATTTGTATGAGTAAGTGAGCTGGTGTGTGTATAACTGTATAGGTGAGTAAATGGGTGTGTGATTAAGTTTTTGCATGACTGACTAGGTGTGTGAGTACCTCTATGGATGAGTGGCGGTGTGTGAGTGTTTATATAGGTGTCTGAGTGCATATGATAGTCCTGTACTGAGTGACTAAGTATGAGTGACTGTACGGGTGAGTGAGTGGATGTGTGTGTAGACCTAAGAATCAGTGAGTGGGTATGTAGTTTTTGGTGTTGGAGTGTCTATGGTTTTGAGAACGGCAGTCTGTAATTTAGAGTGGGTGTATCAAAAGTTATATTAGGGTGTGAGAAGATGCATGAAATTATCACATGGATGATGTCATCAGTGATGTCATTTGAGATGTCATCAGTGATGTCATCAGTGATGTCACTGACCATGTCATGAGTGATGTAATATGTGACGTCATCAGCAGTGCATTGCGTGGGCGCGAGTTATAGTTAGCTGAACTAACTATAACGGGGAATTTCTATGGTTTTGTACGAGTGAAATGTCCAACTAACTATAACTGTCCCTAAAACCTATGTTTTTCAGTGAATTTCAAAGGTTTTTTAAATGCTAATTTCTAACTATAACGTGTCTGAAACCTATGGTTTTTTCAGTGAATTTCAAAGGTTTTTTAAATGCTAATTTCTAACTATAACGTGCCTGAAACCTATGATTTTTAAGTGAATTTCAAAGGGTTTTTTAAATGCTAGTTTCTAACTATGCCTACAGAGGTAGGACATGTGAAGAAAGAAGAAAAAACGCACAGAAAGAAGCAAAAGATGTGCAGAAAGAACCAACAGAGGAGCAGAAAGAGGCCTTGTTGTAAAATCATCCTGTGCCCACAACTTTTTCAGACGGGTACTGGTGGTAACTGACTCTGACTAACCAGAGCCAGTGCTATGCTAAAAGACACTTAGAATACAGTGAAAACACCTACATACACTAGGGAACACTATGCATTGGGGTACCCCTGTGATTAGCATGACCTCCTCTGCAAGTCCCTAGTACATAATAGGGCAGGGGATTAAAACTACCTCTTAAAACGCGCTACAGGGCGCGTTTGCACAGTGGTGAAGGGAGGGGGCCTGAGGTGACATGTGTGCAAACGCACCCCGTGGCACGTTTTAAGTTGCGGGATTAAGTCCCTTGAATTCTGAGGGTCCCTGGGGCCCAACTAGCCCCCAGGTACCTACAGTTAGGACCACAGAGCTGAGTTGCAGAGAGGCGTTCCGAGGCCACGCACCTTTTTTCACCTCTCTGCAACGCAACTCTGTTGTGCTTACTGAAGGTACCTGGTGGGCTAGTTGGCCCCCAGGGTCCCTCAGGATTCAAAGGGAATTAATTCCCCAACTTAAAATGCACCACAGGGCGTGTTTGCGCAGATGTCACCTGAGGCCCCGCCCCTCCCTTCACCACTGTGCAAACGCGCCCCGTGGTGCGTTTTAAGTTGGGGGATTAGGTCACCTTGAATCCTGAGGGTCCCTGGGGCCCAACTAGCCCACTTGGTACTTCCAGTAAGCACCACAGGCCTGCGTTGCAACGCCTGTAACAAATTGTGCAGTTGTGTTTAGGTAGTGAAGAGGGTCATGCTGGGGGTAGTGTTTTAGGGTTTAGGGTAGTGCAGTGGTGTTTGTGTAGTGTAGGGGGTCATGCTGGGGGTAGATTTAAGGTTTAGGGTAGTGCAGTGGTGTTTGGGTAGTGTAGGGAGTCGTGCTGGGGGAGTGTTTTAGGGTTTAGGGTAGTGCAGTGGTGTTTGGGTAGTGTAGGGGGTCGTGCTGGGGGTAGTGTTTTAGGGTTTAGGGTAGTGCAGTGGTGTTTGGGTAGTGTAGGGGGTCGTGCTGGGGGTAGTGATTTAGGGTAGTGCAGTGGTGTTTGGGTAGTGTAGGTGGTACTGCTGGGGGTAGTGTTTTAGGGTTTAGGTTAGTGCAGTGGTGTTTGGGTAGTGTAGGGGTACTGCTGGGGGTAGTGTTTTAGGGTTTAGGGTAGTGCAGTGGTGTTTGTGTAGTGTAGGGGTAGTGTTTTAGGGTTTAGGGTAGTGCAGTGGTGTTTGTGTAGTGTAGGAGGTCGTGTTTTAGGGTTTAGGGTAGTGCAGTGGTCTTTGGGTAGTGTAGGAGTCATGCGGGGGTAGTGTTTTAGGGTTTAGGGTAGTGTAGGGGGTCATGCGGGGGTAGTGTTTTAGGGATTAGGGTAGTGCATTGGTGTTTGGGTAGTGTAGGGGTCATGCGGGGGGTAGTGTTTTAGGGTTTAGGGCAGTGCAGTGGTGTTTGGGTAGTGTAGGGGGTCGTGCTGGGGGAGTGTTTTAGGGTTTAGGGCAGTGCAGTGGTGTTCGGGTAGTGTAAGGGGTCATGCTGGGGGAGTGTTTTAGGGTTTAGGGCAGTGCAGTGGTGTTCGGGTAGTGTAGGGGGTCGTGCTGGGGGAGTGTTTGAGGGTTTAGGGCAGTGCAGTCGTGTTCGGGTAGTGTAGGGGGTTGTGCTGGGGGTAGTATTTTAGGGTTTAGGGTAGTGCAGTGGTGTTCGGGTAGTGTAGGGGGTCGTGCTGGGGGTAGTGTTCTAGGGTTTAAGGCAGTACAGTGGAGTTTGGGCAGTGTAGGGGGTAATGCTGGGGGTGGTGTTTTAGGGTTTAGGGCAGTGCAGTGGTGTTCGGGTAGTGTAGGGGGTCGTGCTGGGGGTGGTGTTTCAGGGTTTAGGGCAGTGCAGTGGTGTTCGGGCAGTGTAGGGGGTGGTGTTTCAGGGTTTAGGGCAGTGCAGTGGTGTTCGGGCAGTGTAGGGGGTCGTGCAGGGGTGGTGTTTCAGGGTTTAGGGCAGTGGTGTTCGGGCAGTGTAGGGGGTCGTGCTGGGGGTGGTGTTTCAGGGTTTGGGGCAGTGCAGTGGTGTTCGAGCAGTAAAGGGGGTCGTGCTGGGGGTGGTGTTTCAGGGTTTAGGGCAGTGCAGTGGTGTTCGGGCAGTGTAGGGGGCGGTGCAGGGGTGGTGTTTCAGGGTTTAGGGCAGTGCAGTGGTGTTCGGGCAGTGTAGGGGTGCGGCAGTGTAGGGGTCGTGCAGGGGGTGGTGTTTCAGGGTTTAGGGCAGTGCAGTGGTGTTCGGGCAATGTAGGGGGTCGTGCTGGGGCTGGTGTTTCAGGGTTTAGGGCAGTACAGTGGTGTTCGGGCAGTGTAGGGGGTCGTGCTGTGGCTGGTGTTTCAGGGTTTAGGGCAGTGCAGTGGTGTTCGGGCAGTGTAGGTGGTCGTGCTGGGGCTGGTGTTTCAGGGTTTAGGGCAGTGCAGTGGTGTTCGGGCAGTGTAGGGGGTCATGCTGGGGCTGGTGTTTCAGGGTTTAGGGCAGTGCAGTGGTGTTCGGGCAGTGTAGGAGGGTCTTGCTGGGGCTGGTGTTTCAGGGTTTAGGGCAGTGCAGTGGTGTTCGGGCAGTGTAGGGGGTCGTGCTGGAGGTGGTGTTTCAGGGTTTAGGGCAGTGCAGTGGTGTTTGGGTAGTGTAGGGGGTCATGCTGGGGCTAGTGTTTCAGGATTTAGGGCAGAGCAATGGTGTTCAGGCAGTGTAGGGGTTTTGCTGGAGGTGGTGTTTCAGGGTTTAGGGCAGTGCAGTGGTGTTCGTGCAGTGTAGGGGGTGGTGTTTCAGGGTTTAGGGCAGTGGTGTTCAGGCAGTGTAGGGGGTCTTGCTGGGGTTGATGTTTCAGGGTTTAGGGCAGTGCAGTGGTATTCGGGCAGTGTAGGGGGTCGTGCTGGGGTGGTGTTTCAGGGTTTAGGGCAGTGCAGTGGTGTTCCGGCAGTGTAGGTGGTCGTGCAGGGGGTGGTGTTTCAGGGTTTAGGGCAGTGCAGTGGTGTTCGGGCAGTGTAGGGGGTCGTGCTGGGGGTGGTGTTTCAGGGTTTAGGGCAGTGCAGTGGTGTTCGGGCAGTGTAGGGTGTCGTGGTGAGGGGTGGTGTTTCAGGGTTTAGGGCAGTGCAGTGGTGTTCGGGCAGTGTAGGGGGTCGTGCAGGGGTGGTGTTTCAGGGTTTAGGGCAGTGCAGTGGTGTTTGGACAGTGTAGGGGGTCGTGCAGGGGGTGGTGTTTCAGGGTTTAGGGCAGTGCAGTGGTGTTCGGCCAGTGTAGGTGGTCTTGCTGGGGGTGGTGTTTCAGGCTTTAGTGCAGTGGTGTTCGGGCAGTGTAGGGGGTCTTGCTGGGGGTGGTGTTTCAGGGTTTAGGGCAGTGCAGTGGTGTTCGGGCAGTGTAGGGGGTCTTGCTGGGGCTGGTGTTCCAGGGTTTAGGGCAGTGCAGTGGTTTTTGGGCAGTGTAGGCGGTCGTGCTGGGGCTGGTGTTTCAGGGTTTAGGGCAGTGCAGTGGTGTTCGGGCAGTGTACGGGGTTGTGCTGGGGCTGGTGTTTCAGGGTTTAGGGCAGTGCAGTGGTGTTCGGGCAGTGTAGGGGGTCATGCTGGGGGTGGTGTTTCAGGATTTAGGGCAGTGCAGTGGTGTTCGGGCAGTGTAGGGGGTCGTGCTGGGGCTGGTGTTTCATGGTTTAGTGCAGTGGTGTTTGGGCAGTGTAGGGGGTCGTGCTGGGGGTGGTGTTTCAGGGTTTAGGGCAGTGCAGTGGTGTTCGGGCAGTGTAGGGGGTCATGCTGGGGGTAGATTTAGGGTTTAGGGTAGTGCAGTGGTGTTTGGGTAGTGTAGGGAGTCGTGCTGGGGGAGTGTTTTAGGGTTTAGGGTAGTGCAGTGGTGTTTGGGTAGTGTAGGGGGTCGTGCTGGGGGTAGTGTTTTAGGGTTTAGGGTAGTGCAGTGGTGTTTGGGTAGTGTAGGGGGTCGTGCTGGGGGTAGTGATTTAGGGTAGTGCAGTGGTGTTTGGGTAGTGTAGGGGGTACTGCTGGGGGTAGTGTTTTAGGGTTTAGGTTAGTGCAGTGGTGTTTGGGTAGTGTAGGGGTACTGCTGGGGGTAGTGTTTTAGGGTTTAGGGTAGTGCAGTGGTGTTTGTGTAGTGTAGGGGGTAGTGTTTTAGGGTTTAGGGTAGTGCAGTGGTGTTTGTGTAGTGTAGGAGGTCGTGTTTTAGGGATTAGGGTAGTGCAGTGGTCTTTGGGTAGTGTAGGGAGTCATGCGGGGGTAGTGTTTTAAGGTTTAGGGTAGTGTAGGGGGTAACGCGGGGGTAGTGTTTTAGGGATTAGGGTAGTGCATTGGTGTTTGGGTAGTGTAGGGGTCATGCGGGGGGTAGTGTTTTAGGGTTTAGGGCAGCGCAGTGGTGTTTGGGTAGTGTAGGGGGTCGTGCTGGGGGAGTGTTTTAGGGTTTAGGTCAGTGCAGTGGTGTTCGGGTAGTGTAAGGGGTCATGCTGGGGGAGTGTTTTAGGGTTTAGGGCAGTGCAGTGGTGTTCGGGTAGTGTAGGGGGTCGTGCTGGGGGAGTGTTTGAGGGTTTAGGGCAGTGCAGTCGTGTTCGGGTAGTGTAGGGGGTTGTGCTGGGGGTAGTATTTTAGGGTTTAGGGTAGTGCAGTGGTGTTCGGGTAGTGTAGGAGGTCGTGCTGGGGGTAGTGTTCTAGGGTTTAGGGCAGTACAGTGGTGTTTGGGCAGTGTAGGGGGTAATGCTGGGGGTGGTGTTTTAGGGTTTAGGGCAGTGCAGTGGTGTTCAGGCAGTGTAGGGGGTCGTGCTGGGGGTGGTGTTTCAGGGTTTAGGGCAGTGCAGTGGTGTTCGGGCAGTGTAGGGGGTGGTGTTTCAGGGTTTAGGGCAGTGCAGTGGTGTTTGGGCAGTGTAGGGGGTCGTGCAGGGGGTGGTGTTTCAGGGTTTAGGGCAGTGGTGTTCGGGCAGTGTAGGGGGTCGTGCTGGGGGTGGTGTTTCAGGGTTTGGGGCAGTGCAGTGGTGTTCGAGCAGTAAAGGGGGTCGTGCTGGGGGTGGTGTTTCAGGGTTTCGGGCAGTGCAGTGGTGTTCGGGCAGTGTAGGGGGCGGTGCAGGGGGTGGTGTTTCAGGGTTTAGGGCAGTGCAGTGGTGTTCGGGCAGTGGGTGCTGCAGGGGTGGTGTTTCAGGGTTTAGGGCAGTGCAGTGGTGTTTGGGCAGTGTAGGGGTTATGCAGGGGGTGGTGTTTCAGGGTTTAGGGCAGTGCAGTGGTGTTCGGGCAGTGTAGGGGGTCGTGCTGGGGGTGGTGTTTCAGGGTTTAGGGCAGTGCAGTGGTGTTTGGGCAGTGTAGGGGGTCATGCTGGGGCTAGTGTTTCAGGATTTAGGGCAGAGCAATGGTGTTCAGGCAGTGCAGGGGGTCTTGCTGGAGGTGGTGTTTCAGGGTTTAGGGCAGTGCAGTGGTGTTTGTGCAGTGTAGGGGGTGGTGTTTCAGGGTTTAGGGCAGTGGTGTTCAGGCAGTGTAGGGGGTCTTGCTGGGGTTGATGTTTCAGGGTTTAGGGCAGTGCAGTGGTGTTCGGGCAGTGTATGGGGTCGTGCTGGGGGTGGTGTTTCAGGGTTTAGGGCAGTGCAGTGGTGTTCCGGCAGTGTAGGGGGTCGTGCTGGGGGTGGTGTTTCAGGGTTTAGGGCAGTGCAGTGGTGTTCCGGCAGTGTAGGAGGTCGTACAGGGGGTGGTGTTTCAGGGTTTAGGGCAGAGCAATGGTGTTCAGGCAGTGCAGGGGGTCTTGCTGGAGGTGGTGTTTCAGGGTTTAGGGCAGTGCAGTGGTGTTCGTGCAGTGTAGGGGGTGGTGTTTCAGGGTTTAGGGCAGTGGTGTTCAGGCAGTGTAGGGGGTCTTGCTGGGGTTGATATTTCAGGGTTTAGGGCAGTGCAGTGGTGTTCGGGCAGTGTAGGGGGTCGTGCTGAGGGTGGTGTTTCAGGGTTTAGGGCAGTGCAGTGGTGTTCCGGCAGTGTAGGGGGTCGTGCTGGGGGTGGTGTTTCAGGGTTTAGGGCAGTGCAGTGGTGTTCCGGCAGTGTAGGAGGTCGTACAGGGGGTGATGTTTCAGGGTTTAGGGCAGTGCAGTGGTGTTCGGGCAGTGTAGGGGGTCGTGCTGGGGGTGGTGTTTCAGGGTTTAGGGCAGTGCAGTGGTGTTCGGGCAGTGTAGGGTGTCGTGCTGAGGGGTGGTGTTTCAGGGTTTAGGGCAGTGCAGTGGTGTTCGGGCAGTGTAGGGTGTCGTGCTGAGGGGTGGTGTTTCAGGGTTTAGGGCAGTGCAGTGGTGTTCGGGCAGTGTAGGGGGTCGTGCAGGGGGTGGTTGTAGGAGAGTAGGATCTGCTTCACAGGGGTACCCCCACTTTTTGCTGATACTTCACTGGTTTTCGACATTAGTCTGGCTGGGGCCCTGCTATTCAGAACCCCAGCCTAGCTGTTTCCTCTTTAAAAGGGTCTCCATGTGCCTTAGGCACATCACTGATTGGGATCTGGAGTGCCCTTGTAAGTCCCTAGTATATGGTATACTATGTACCAAGGGCATAGGTACCTCAGAGGCCTGCCAGGGGCTGCAGCATGTATTATGCCACCCCTGGTAGGCCATCCAAACTGACACCACAGGTCTGCTACTGCAGCCTGGGTAAGGTGGCGCCTGCACCCCTTGCTGTGGTATAGGTTACCTATATCACTAAATGCATACACACATATAAACCTATAAGTCACTCCTAACGCAGGCCTTATCAATCCTAAAGGCAGAGTGCATGGTTCCTATGTGAGAGGGTGCCCCTGCATGAGCAGGGCCCCTCTGCAGCGTTCGGAGACCATCTCTGATGCTGTTTGTAGTGCAGCCTGACCATATACTCTTAAACGCATTATATCCTCGCGGTAAAATGCTAACTATGGAATGGCTGCACCTAAACATGTCGTGTTTGGTGTCAAACATCTTGGAATACTACCCCCCGCCAATCCTGGTGGCGGGGGTAGCATTCCACCCTTCTAGAGGGAAAGGCATGTTAACTCTGACGAGTCCGGTAACTTCTTTCCAGAGCCCTGGCATCACAAAATGGATGCTGCTGCCACAGACACGAGTCTGGCCTCCTGCTGCTGGACGAAACTCCGGCAGGGGAGGCCTGGACAATAGGTTTCCTGTCCCAGGGAGGTGTGACCACCTCCCCAGACAGGACAATGTGTATTGGGGCTGGGCGGGAGCACTTTCGGGTGCTTTGAAGTCCTGCACTGGGGGCACATTTGGTGTCCCTGTGCATACCCCAGTTCAAACCGGATCAGGGGCTCGCAGCACCTGCTTTGGCGCGAACTGGACAAAGGGAAAGGGGTGTAGCCACCCCTGTGCCCTGACCCACCCATAGGTGGGGCCACAGAGTAGTCCATCCCCTATTTTTAGAATAAAGGTAGGAACCCAGTCCTTAGGACTTTAGATTATACCTGGACGAAACTCTGAAACAGAATCCTGGACCTTCGACGCTCTACTCACGATTAGAGGACTGAAGAATCTCCCTTGGGGTCAAGGAGTGACTCCCCTGCTTGGCAGGCACCAAAGAAGCATCTGTCCGGTTTGCATCACTGAAGCTCCCGTCGGACGCCGAAGTCATCGCATCACCAGAGGTGGATTCTCAGACTTCCCGAGGCTACCCTGAGTCTCCAGCAAAGCTGAGGCCCGTGGCTATCGTGGGTGACTTGAGACCGTGACCCCTGGACACCGAGCACATTTGCAAGTGCACCATCTTCTGGGTCTCCCAAGAAGTCGTGCTTTGGGCTTCGAGTAGCCCTAGCCTCCAGCACCACCTGCACCGAAGATCACTGGCCCCCACTCCACGAGTGTCCTGTAAGCCAGCTCCACGTGCGGCGTCACGAGGCTCCTTTGCGGTCGCTAGCCCGTTGGCTAGTAGCCCTTAACGAAGGCCAATCTTTTCTTTACTTGGCAGTCTGGTTGCTCCAGGCCTGCCCTCACTTACCCTCGCTGGGTGAGTTCCCCAGACCTTGCTGGTCTGCATCATCGACGATCTACATCTTACTCGAGACTTGCCGTTGCCAAGGCTTGTTGGGTCCAATCTGGTCGCTGACACCTCTGCACTCGACAGACATCGAGCAACAGCCCGAATCCTGCTCCTGGTCACCGACAACGCCTCCCGGACCTCGTGGCTGAAGAGTCAAGACGACCGTCATCGAACCTGAAGCACTCGACATCGGTGGGCATCTGTCCATCGCCTCCCTGGTCACTGGCTAGTGACCCAGACTCTGTCCCCTCTGCTTTCAGGTTCTTCAGAACTCCGATCCACTCTTGGATCCACCCGGACACTTTTCTCCTGGTCGCCAGCAGCACTTTGCAGCAGATCGCCATAAGAACCGACGACGAAACCCGACCCCGAAAGGCACCTATGCACCCGGCTTCCCTGGGTGAGGTAACACGAGTACTCCGGTGCTCCCGTGGGTAGAGACTCTTCAAAGTCCTAGATCTCAAAGGGTTTTGTCCTAGTCCTCTTTTAAGTGTCCCTTTCCTCTATTTTCCCGATCCCGACTTTCTCCATAGAAGTTAACGGCGTATCGCGGTTGTGTATTTACACTGCACGCGTCTCCCGTGGGTCCCCTGTGTCACTACCTTGGGTGGTTCCTTGTGGTCCAAGCACTTCTAGAGGCTCTAGGCCTAGTGTCTAGTTCAGTCGTGGT
This sequence comes from Calotriton arnoldi, assembly GCA_963921515.1. Taxonomy (NCBI): domain Eukaryota; kingdom Metazoa; phylum Chordata; class Amphibia; order Caudata; family Salamandridae; genus Calotriton; species Calotriton arnoldi. Next base: position 1,876,364 of record CAWUFW010003033.1, on the reverse strand, counting down.
TCGCATACCACTTTATTGGTATATGGTTTGGTACGCCCCTAGGGCCCAAACGTGTATTTGTGCTATTACTGTGATTTAAGATCTTATAACCTATGTACTTCGAACTCTAGCCTCATAAAGAGACTAGAGGGGTGTGTTTAGTAATAAATACATATATTTTGAATATATACCTGGTGTGGTGCTCTTTCATTTGGTCACTCAAGAGATTATAGACTGGTAAAACAAGCTGCTTTACATTCCTTCAAGACTTAGCCTGAAGGCTGCTCTCCATAGCTACCACTAGGATAGCTTTCAATAAGGTTGTCTTTAACCTACCTACCATAAGAGTCGATTTGGACTGGTGCACGGTGCCCACTATAATTAGTGGACAGCATATGCCAGGCCAACTTCTCACATTGGTGTGCAGCGTGTGGGATTCCAGCTTGCTATTGTTTTACCAGATAATCTCAATTGAATTGATCAACTGAAAACCACTAAAGGTACCTAAGGTACATATAATTTAAGCTTAGAATATCAGTAAGTTCTACTGAACTTAGAGTTGTGTGTTAAGGGATAGCACAACCCTTTCTACAACTCAAGAGAGTTTAGTAGGCCACACTAGAGTAGGTAGTGCATACACCACACCACACTAGTAATGTCTTTAAAAGCAGGATCCAAAGATGCCCTGCAGGAAGCCATTGAGCTTCCCCCTCCAAGTATGACACACTCCCATTCTTGGAACTGAGAGCTTTGTGTAACGTGAGGAAATTAAGGACAGGCCAAAGTCCCACCACCCAACACCTCCAGGAGTTGTTGGTGGCTTATGATCTTAGTAAGTCCTCAGAGACTGAAGGGGTAGGAGCAGAGGGTGGGCCAGCAGATGAGGAAGGGGCCAGGGGTACTACTACCCCCAGCCCCCTCTGAAACTGACCAGGAGGGTGACAATGACCCTGACCTGGAAAACCCAATCCCTTCTGGGGAAGATGAAGATGAGGATTTTGAGAACCACACCTTTGTCCCCCAGGAAGGATTATGAGTGTGCTCAGAAAGTCTAGGTCTCCTTCTCAGGAGTCTAACGACTCTGGCACCTCCATAGGGAGCTCTGTTTCTTCTCACAGGAGGGAATCCTCTCATGAGAGAAGAAAGAGACTGGTCCAGTATGAGGAAACTCAACTGGAGATCAGGAAGAAGCAATTGGCTTTAGATAGAGAATCCCTAGATCTCCTTAAAGAGAGAAGAAAGTTGGGACTAGAGTCCCATGGTGGCAGCCATGTCCCTAGAGATAGGGAAAGGTCCTATGACCATAGGAACCTGAGCAAGATTGTCCCTCCCTACCAGAGTGGGGATGATATCCACAAATGGATAACTGCTTTAGAGAGGGCCTGTTAAGTACAGAAGGTCCCTCAGGAGAAGTGGGCAGCAATCTTGTGGCTCTCCTTTGCTGACAAAGGTAGAGACAAGCTCCTCACTGTTAGAGAGGAGGATGCTGACAATTACAAGGTCTTGAAGAGTGCTCTTATTGATGGGTTTGGCCTAACCACTGAACAGTACAGGTTGAAGTTCAGAGACACCCAAAAAGCACAGACTCAAGACTGGGTAGACTATGTGGATTGTTCTGCCAAGGCTCTGGAAGGCTGGTTGATGGGCAGTAAGGTGTGTGACTTCTCAGGATTGTATAATCTGATAATGAGGGAGCAGATTCTTAATAACTGTCAAAATCAGCTGTTGCATCAGTACCTGGTTGACTCTGATCTGACCTCTCCCCAAGAATTGGGAAAGAAGGCAGACAAATGGGTCAGAACCAGGGTGAAGCAGAAGGTACAGAACCAAGGTGGGGAAACCAAGAAGCAAGATGCTAAGAACTCTGACAAGGGTGGGGAGAAGGGTAAAGATCAAAAGTCTTCATCAGGCCCCCAAAAATCTTCTTCTGGTGGGGATTCCCAGTCTACCAAGGGTAAAGGCCAAAGAAAACCATGGTGCAAGGTCTGTAAGCAAAAGACCCACTGGACCAGTGATTGCACCAAGTCCAAAGACTCCAGTCCAGCACCCACCAATGCCCCTAAGGCACCTGTTCCCCCTAGTACAGTTGGTGGAAGTGCTCCAGCAAAGGGTTTAGTAGGGTTCACCCTGGGAACTGAGTTGGGCTCTGACCTAGTTAGAGAACTGACTCAGGCTGTGTTAGTCTGTGATGGAGGCATGGATGTGCCCTCCTCTATGAGTCCCAGTAATCTGGGCAAGTACAGACAACAGCCTTTAATCAATGGACGAGAGGCTTTGGCATTTAGGGACACAGGGGCAAGTGTCACAATGGTGACACAAGACCTTGTGCTACCTGGGCAAGTTATGCTTGGTGAGATGTACCAAGTGACCAATGCTAGCAATGTCAGAACAGACCATACTCTGGCAGTTGTTAACTTCTCCTGGGGAGGGGTAACTGGCCTTAAGAAGGTTGTGGTAAGTGCAAACCTACCAGTCGAATGCTTGCTTGGCAATGACTTAGAGACTTCTGCTTGGGCAGAAGTGGAGCTCAGGACCCATGCAGAAATGCTGGGGATCCCTGCAGATGTGTTTGCTGTGACCAGGTCACAAGCCAAAATGTCTAGCACTGAACAGGCCTTGGATTCTGGAAGAATGGACCAAGTGCCTTCCAAGAGGAGGAGTAGTAGGGTTAAGGCAGTGCCTTCCCCTTGGCTCAGGAGGAAGATCAATCCCTTGAGGGGGATGATCTCAGCCCTGAAGAAGGAACTGTCCCAGAGGAACTTGAACCTGACCAGGTTGAGTTCTTGGGGACAGGGGGACCTTCTAGGGCAGATCTGAGTCAGGAGCAGCAGAGCTGCCCCTCCCTTGAACCCCTCAGACAGCAAGCTGCTGCTGAGGCTGCTGGGAAAGCTAGTGGTCCCCATACAGTGTATTGGGATGATGGACTCCTGTACTCAGAGAGTAGAGACCCCAAGCCTGGTGCTACCAGGAGGTTGGTAATACCTTTGAAGTTCAGGGGCTTCCTATTGACCCTAGCCCATGATATTCCCTTAGCAGGACACCTGGGCCAGAACAAGACTTGGGACAGAATTGTCCCTCACTTTCACTGGCCCCACATGTCTGAAGACAGTAAGGAGTTTTGTCGCTCCTGTGTAACCTGCCAAGCCAGTGGCAAAGCAGGTGGCACTACAAAGGCCCCCTGATACCACTACCTGTGGTGGGGGTGCCCTTTGAGAGGGTAGGGATTGACATTGTTGGTCCCATGGATCCCCAAACAGCCTCTGGGCACAGGTTTATCCTGGTGGTAGTGGATCATGCCACCAGGTACCCAGAAGCTATTCCCCTCAGGACCACTACAGCACCTGTGGTGGCAAGGGCCCTCCTGGGAATCTTCTCAAGAGTGGGCTTTCCTAAGGAGGTAGTATCAGACAGGGGTGCAAACTTCATGTCTGGTTACTTAAAAGCAATGTGGAAGGAGTGTGGAGTTACTTATAAGTTCACCACACCCTATCACCCACAATGCAATGGTTTAGTTGAGAGATTCAACAAAACCTTGAAGGGCATGATTAAAGGGCTCCCAGAAAAGCTTAGGCGTAGATGGGACATACTCTTGCCCTGCCTTTTATTCGCATATAGGGAGGTGCCTCAGAAGGGGTTGGTTACAGCCCTTTTGAACTTCTGTTTGGCCACCCTGTGAGGGGTCCACTGTGCTTGGTGAAGGAAGGATGGGAGTTACCTCTCAAGCCCCCAAAGCAAGATATAGTGGACTATGTACTTGGTCTCCGCTCCAGGATGGCTGAGTACATGAAAAAGGCAACCAAAAACCTTGAGGCTAGCCAGGAACTTCAGAAGGCCTGGCATGACCAAAGGCTGTTCTGACTGTTTACCAGCCAGGACAGAAGGTGTGGGTGTTGGAGCCAGTGGCCCCAGCAGCTCTCCAAGACAAATGGAGTGGACCCCACACTATTGTTGAGCAGAAGGGTGAGGTCACTTACTTAGTGGACCTAGGAACACCCAGGAGTCCCCAAAGGGTTCTCCATGTCAACAGACTTAAGCCATATGTGGACAGGGCAGACATGGGCTTGCTCATGGCTACTGATGAAGGGCAGGAGGAAGAGAGTGACCCACTCCCTGACCTGCTCTCACAGAACCCTGACGATGGGTCAGTTAATGGTGTAGCCTTGGCAGGCAGCCTCACTACCCAGCAACAAACTGATTGCAGGCAAGTCCTCAATCAGTTTAGACATATGTTTTCACTGACACCCAGTCAGACCACCTGGTGCACTCATGAAGTGGACACTGGGGACAGTCTGCCTATTAAAAACAAGATTTATAGGCAACCTGACCATGTCAGGGACTGTATCAGGACTGAAGTCCAGAAGATGTTGGAATTGGGAGTGATTGAGCCCTCAGATAGCCCTTGGGCTAGTCCAGTAGTCCTAGTACCTAAACCTCACACCAGTGGTGGGAAAAGAGAGATGAGGTTTTGTGTAGACTACAGAGGCCTCAATGCAGTCACTAGGACTGATGCCCATCCAATACCCAGGGCAGATGAGCTCATAGATACTTTGGCCTCTGCCAAATATCTCAGCACATTTGACCTAACAGCTGGCTACTGGCAGATCAGACTAGCTGATACTGCAAAGCCCAAAACAGCATTTTCAACCCCTAGTGGGCATTATCAATTTGTGGTGATGCCCTTTGGTCTGAAAAATGCACCTGCCACTTTCCAGAGGTTGGTGAACACAGTTCTCACAGGACTGGAAGCCTATAGTGCAGCTTATCTGGATGATATTGCTGTCTTTAGCTCCACCTGGGAGGATCACCTGGTCCACCTCAGGAATGTTTTACAGGCCCTGCAAAAGGCAGGCCTGACTATCAAGGCCACTAAGTGCCAGATAGGGCAGAGTCAGGTTGTGTACCTGGGCCACCTTGTGGGTGGAGGCCAGGTTCAACCTTTGCAGAGCAAGATCCAGACCATCATGGACTGGACTGCTCCCACTACCCAGACTCAGGTGAGAGCCTTCTTAGGCCTGACTGGGTACTATAGGAGATTTGTCAAGGGGTATGGATCAATAGTGACACCCTTGAATGACTTAACTTCTAAGAAAATGCCCAAAAAGGTTCAGTGGACAGCTAGCTGTCAAAAGGCATTTGATGACCTCAAGCAGGCCATGTGCACTGCTCCAATTCTGCAGAGTCCTGATTACTCCAAGAAGTTCATTGTTCAAACAGATGCATCTGAATTGGGGGTAGGGGCTGTACTGTCACAATTGAATGAAGAAGGTCAGGATCAGCCAGTAGCTTTTATTAGCAGAAGGCTGACCCCTAGAGAGAAACGTTGGTCAGCCATAGAGAGGAGGCCTTTGCTGTGGTCTGGGCTCTGAAGAAGTTGAGGCCATACTTGTTTGGTACACACTTCCTGGTTCAGACAGACCATAAGCCCCTCTTATGGCTAAAACAAATGAAGGGTGAAAACCCCAAACTGCTTAGGTGGTCCATTTCCCTACAGGGGATGGACTTTACAGTGGAACATAGGCCTGGGAGTACCATGCGAATGCAGATGGACTCTCTAGGTATTTCCACTTAGAACATGAAGACTTAACTGGGCAAGGTTAGTTTAATGTCCCTACGTTTGGGGGGGGTTGTGTAGGAGAGTAGGATCTGCTTCACCGGGGTACCCCCACTTTTTGCTGATACTTCACTGGTTTTCGACATTAGTCTGGCTGGGGCCCTGCTATTCAGAACCCCAGCCTAGCTGTTTCCTCTTTAAAAGGGTCTCCATGTGCCTTAGGCACATCACTGATTGGGATCTGGAGTGCCCTTGTAAGTCCCTAGTATATGGTATACTATGTACCAAGGGCATAGGTACCTCAGAGGCCTGCCAGGGGCTGCAGCATGTATTATGCCACCCCTGGTAGGCCATCCAAACTGACACCACAGGTCTGCTACTGCAGCCTGGGTAAGGTGGCGCCTGCACCCCTTGCTGTGGTATAGGTGGTATAGGTGGTATAGGTGCACTAAATGCATACACACATATAAACCTATAAGTCACTCCTAAGGCAGGCCTTATCAATCCTAAAGTCAGAGTGCATGGTTCCTATGTGAGAGGGTGCCCCTGCATGAGCAGGGCCCCTCTGCAGCGTTCGGAGACCATCTCTGATGCTGTTTGTAGTGCAGCCTGACCATATACTCTTAAACGCATTATATCCTCGCGGTAAAATGCTAACTATGGAATGGCTGCACCTAAACATGTCGTGTTTGGTGTCAAACATCTTGGAATACTACCCCCCCGCCAATCCTGGCGGCGGGGGTAGCATTCCACCCTTCTAGAGGGAAAGGCATGTTAACTCTGACGAGTCCGGTAACTTCTTTCCAGAGCCCTGGCATCACAAAATGGATGCTGCTGCCACAGACACGAGTCTGGCCTCCTGCTGCTGGACGAAACTCCGGCAGGGGAGGCCTGGACAATAGGTTTCCTGTCCCAGGGAGGTGTGACCACCTCCCCAGACAGGACAATGTGTATTGGGGCTGGGCGGGAGCACTTTCGGGTGCTTTGAAGTCCTGCACTGGGGGCACATTTGGTGTCCCTGTGCATACCCCAGTTCAAACCGGATCAGGGGCTCGCAGCCCCTGCTTTGGCGCGAACTGGACAAAGGGAAAGGGTGTAGCCACCCCTCTGCCCTGACCCACCCATAGGTGGGGCCACAGAGTAGTCCATCCCCTATTTTTAGAATAAAGGTAGGAACCCAGTCCTTAGGACTTTAGATTATACCTGGACGAAACTCTGAAACAGAATCCTGGACCTTCGACGCTCTACTCACGATTAGAGGACTGAAGAATCTCCCTTGGGGTCAAGGAGTGACTCCCCTGCTTGGCAGGCACCAAAGAAGCATCTGTCCGGTTCGCATCACTGAAGCTCCCGTCGGACGCCGAAGTCATCGCATCACCAGAGGTGGATTCTCAGACTTCCCCGAGGCTACCCTGAGTCCCCAGAAAAGCTGAGGCCCGTGGCTATCGTGGGTGACTTGAGACCGTGACCCCTGGACACCGAGCACATTTGCAAGTGCACCATCTTCTGGGTCTCCCAAGAAGTCATGCTTTGGGCTCCGAGTAGCCCTAGCCTCCAGCACCACCTGCACCGAAGATCACTGGCCCCCACTCCACGAGTGTCCTGTAAGCCAGCTCCACGTGCGGCGTCACAAGGCTCCTTCGCGGTCGCTAGCCCGTTGGCTAGTAGCCCTTAACGAAGGCCAATCTTTTCTTTACTTGGCAGTCTGGTTGCTCCAGGCCTGCCCTCACTTACCCTCGCTGGGTGAGTTCCCCAGACCTTGCTGGTCTGCATCATCGACGATCTACATCTTACTCGAGACTTGCCGTTGCCAAGGCTTGTTGGGTCCAATCTGGTCGCCGCCACCTCTGCACTCGACAGACATCGAGCAACAGCCCGAATCCTGCTCTTGGTCGCCGACAACGCCTCCCGGACCTCGTGGCTGAAGAGTCAAGACGACCATCATCAAACCTGAAGCACTCGACATCGGTGGGCATCTGTCCATCGCCTCCCTGGTCACTGGCTAGTGACCCAGACTCTGTCCCCTCTGCTTTCAGGTTCTTCAGAACTCCGATCCACTCTTGGATCCACCCGGACACTTTTCTCCTGGTCGCCAGCAGCACTTTGCAGCAGATCGCCATAAGAACCGACGACGAAACCCGACCCCGAAAGGCACCTATGCACCCGGCTTCCCTGGGTGAGGTAACACGAGTACTCCGGTGCTCCCGTGGGTAGAGACTCTTCAAAGTCCTAGATCTCAAAGGGTTTTGTCCTAGTCCTCTTTTAAGTGTCCCTTTCCTCTATTTTCCCGATCCCGACTTTCTCCATAGAAGTTAACGGCGTATCGCGGTTGTGTATTTACACTGCACGCGTCTCCCGTGGGTCCCCTGTGTCACTACCTTGGGTGGTTCCTTGTGGTCCAAGCACTTCTAGAGGCTCTAGGCCTAGTGTCTAGTTCAGTCGTGGTTCGCATACCACTTTATTGGTATATGGTTTGGTACGCCCCTAGGGCCCAAACGTGTATTTGTGCTATTACTGTGATTTAAGATCTTATAACCTATGTACTTCGAACTCTAGCCTCATAAAGAGACTAGAGGGGTGTGTTTAGTAATAAATACATATATTTTGAATATATACCTGGTGTGGTGCTCTTTCATTTGGTCACTCAAGAGATTATAGACTGGTAAAACAAGCTGCTTTACATTCCTTCAAGACTTAGCCTGAAGGCTGCTCTCCATAGCTACCACTAGGATAGCTTTCAATAAGGTTGTCTTTAACCTACCTACCATAAGAGTCGATTTGGACTGGTGCACGGTGCCCACTATAATTAGTGGACAGCATATGCCAGGCCAACTTCTCACAGTGGTGTTTCAGGGTTTAGGGCAGTGCAGTGGTGTTTGGGCAGTGTAGGGGGTCGTGCAGGGGGTGGTGTTTCAGGGTTTAGGGCAGTGCAGTGGTGTTCGGCCAGTGTAGGTGGTCTTGCTGGGGGTGGTGTTTCAGGCTTTAGTGCAGTGGTGTTCGGGCAGTGTAGGGGGTCTTGCTGGGGGTGGTGTTTCAGGGTTTAGGGCAGTGCAGTGGTGTTCGGGCAGTGTAGGGGGTCTTGCTGGGGCTGGTGTTTCAGGGTTTAGGGCAGTGCAGTGGTTTTGGGCAGTGTAGGCGGTCGTGCTGGGGCTGGTGTTTCAGGGTTTAGGGCAGTGCAGTGGTGTTCGGGCAGTGTACGGGGTTGTGCTGGGGCTGGTGTTTCAGGGTTTAGGGCAGTGCAGTGGTGTTCGGGCAGTGTAGGGGGTCGTGCTGGGGGTGGTGTTTCAGGGTTTAGGGCAGTGCAGTGGTGTTCGGGCAGTGTAGGGGGTCGTGCTGGGGCTGGTGTTTCATAGTTTAGGGCAGTGCAGTGGTGTTCGGGCAGTGTAGGGGTCGTGCTGGGGGTGGTGTTTCAGGGTTTAGGGCAGTGCAGTGGTGTTCGGGCAGTGTAGGGGGTCATGCTGGGGGTGGTGTTTCAGGGTTTAGGGCAGTGCAGTGGTGTACGGGCAGTGTAGGGGGTCTTGCTGGGGGTGGTGTTTCAGGGTTTAGGGCAGTGGTGTTCGGGCAGTGTAGGGGGTCTTGCTGGGGGTAGTGTTTCAGGGTTTAGGGCAGTGCAGTGGTGTTCGTGCAGTGTAGGGGGTCGTGCTGGGGGTGGTGTTTCAGGGTTTAGGGCAGTGCAGTAGTGTTCGGGCAGTGTAGGGGATCGTGCAGGGGGTGGTGTTTCAGGGTTTAGGGCAGTGCAGTGGTGTTCGGGCAGTGTAGGGGGTCGTGCTGGGGGTGGTGTTTCAGGGTTTAGGGCAGTGCAGTGGTGTTCGGGCAGTGTAGGGGGTCATGCAGGGGGTGGTGTTTCAGGGTTTAGGGCAGTGCAGTGGTGTTCGGGCAGTGTAGGGGTCGTGCTGGGGCTGGTGTTTCAGGGTTTAGGGCAGTGCAGTGGTGTTCGGGCAGTGTAGGGGGTCTTGCTGGGGGGTGTTTCAGGGTTTAGGGCAGTGCAGTGGTGTTCAGGCAGTGTAGGGGGTCGTGCTGGGGCTGGTGTTTCATGGTTTAGGGCAGTGCAGTGGTGTTCGGGCAGTGTAGGGGGTCGTGCTGGGGGTGGTGTTTCAGGGTTTAGGGCAGTGCAGTGGTGTTCGGGCAGTGTAGGGGGTCATGCTGGGGGTGGTGTTTCAGGGTTTAGGGCAGTGCAGTGGTGTACGGGCAGTGTAGGGGGTCTTGCTGGGGGTGGTGTTTCAGGGTTTAGGGCAGTGGTGTTCGGGCAGTGTAGGGGGTCTTGCTGGGGGTAGTGTTTCGGGGTTTAGGGCAGTGCAGTGGTGTTCGTGCAGTGTAGGGGGTCGTGCTGGGGGTGGTGTTTCAGGGTTTAGGGCAGTGCAGTAGTGTTCGGGCAGTGTAGGGGATCGTGCAGGGGGTGGTGTTTCAGGGTTTAGGGCAGTGCAGTGGTGTTCGGGCAGTGTAGGGGGTCGTGCTGGGGGTGGTGTTTCAGGGTTTAGGGCAGTGCAGTGGTGTTCGGGCAGTGTAGGGGGTCGTGCAGGGGTGGTGTTTCAGGGTTTAGGGCAGTGCAGTGGTGTTTGGGCAGTGTAGGGGTCTTGCTGGGGCTGGTGTTTCAGGGTTTAGGGCAGTGCAGTGGTGTTCGGGCAGTGTAGGGGGTCTTGCTGGGGGTGGTGTTTCAGGGTTTAGGGCAGTGCAGTGGTGTTCGGGCAGTGTAGGGGGTCGTGCTGGGGCTGGTGTTTCATGGTTTAGGGCAGTGCAGTGGTGTTCGGGCAGTGTAGGGGGTCGTGCTGGGGGTGGTGTTTCAGGGTTTAGGGCAGTGCAGTGGTGTTCGGGCAGTGTAGGGGGTCATGCTGGGGGTGGTGTTTCAGGGTTTAGGGCAGTGCAGTGGTGTACGGGCAGTGTAGGGGGTCTTGCTGGGGGTGGTGTTTCAGGGTTTAGGGCAGTGGTGTTCGGGCAGTGTAGGGGGTCTTGCTGGGGGTAGTGTTTCGGGGTTTAGGGCAGTGCAGTGGTGTTCGTGCAGTGTAGGGGGTCGTGCTGGGGGTGGTGTTTCAGGGTTTAGGGCAGTGCAGTAGTGTTCGGGCAGTGTAGGGGGTCTTGCTGGGAGTGGTGTTTCAGGGTTTAGGGCAGTGGTGTTCGGGCAGTGTAGGGGGTCTTGCTGGGGGTGGTGTTTCAGGGTTTAGGGCAGTGCAGTGGTGTTCGGGCAGTGTAGGGGTTTTGCTGGGGGTAGTGTTTCAGGGTTTAGGGCAGTGCAGTGGTGTTCGTGCAGTGTAGGGGTCGTGCTGGGGATGGTGTTTCAGGGTTTAGGGCAGTGCAGTGGTGTTCGGGCAGTGTAGGGGGTCGTGCTTGGGGTGGTGTTTCAGGGTTTAGGGCAGTGCAGTGGTGTTCGGGCAGTGTAGGGGGTCGTGCTTGGGGTGGTGTTTCAGGGTTTAGGGCAGTGCAGTGGTGTTCGGGCAGTGTAGGGGTCATGCAGGGGGTGGTGTTTCAGGGTTTAGGGCAGTGCAGTGGTGTTCGGGCAGTGTAGGGGTCGTGCTTGGTGTGATGTTTCAGGGTTTAGGGCAGTGCAGTGGTGTTCGGGCAGTGTAGGGGTCATGCTGGGGGTGGTGTTTCAGGGTTTAGGGCAGTGCAGTGGTGTTCGGGCAGTGTAGGGGGTCGTGAAGGGGTGGTGTTTCAGGGTTTAGGGCAGTGCAGTGGTGTTCGGGCAGTGTAGGGGGTCATGCTAGGGTATGTGTTTCAGGGTTTAGGGCAGTGCAGTGGTGTTCAGGCAGTGTAGGGGGTCGTGCTGGGGGTAGTGTTTTAGGGTTTACGGTAGTGCAGTGGTGTTTGTGTAGTGTAGGGGGTCGTGCTGGGGGCAGTGTTTTAGGGTTTAGGGTAATGCAGTGGTGCTTGTGTAGTGTAGGGGGTCGTGCTGGGGGTAGTATTTTAGGGTTTAGGGTAGTGCAGTGGTGTTTGTGTAGTGTAGGGGGTCATGTTTTAGGGTAGTGCAGTGGTGTTTGGGTAGTGTAGGGGGTCATGCTGGGGGTAGTGTTTTAGGATTTAGGTTAGTGCAGTGGTGTTGGGGTAGTGTTTTAGGGTTTAGGGTAGTGCAGTGGTGTTTGTGTAGTGTAGGGGGTCATGCTGGGGGTAGTGTTTTAGGGTTTAGGATAATGCAGTGGTGCTTGTGTAGTGTAGGGGGTCGTGCTGGGGTAGTGTTTTAGGGTTTAGGGTAGTGCAGTGGTGTTTTTGTAGTGTAGGGGGTCATTTTTTAAGATGCAACGCTCCAATACCTGACCAGTCTGCACTACATAAAACTGCAAAAAAACTAACAATAAAAAGTGTTTTGCACACTTTTGTCATTGGGCTACATGTGGGCTACATCTGGGTAATATCTGTGCTACATTTGGGCTCTTTTTTCACTGGTGGCCATCTTGGAAGACTTCTTTGTTATGAAGTTTCCTAATTTCCTCATTTACTGCAGTCTCCTCAGTAGGAAATACTTTCAGTTTTTTACTTTGATTCCATCAAGAAGGCATTCAGATGTGTCACACATTTGCCATAAATTCAGAATGTTATTACTCTAGTTGTTCATTAGATCACTGTAGTAAAGCTACTACTCACCAAGGAGTCAACTGGAAGTCTACTGCTGGTATTGAAAGTGATTGTTTCAGTCTGCATGTCAGAATTTTCTAATGAAATAGAAGAGGATTTGAGATCTCACTTAAAACATGCACTAAATTTTCTTTTTGCAGCACTAACCATAATTTCTATGGCAAAATGAACCCCCTCATTTTGTTCCTTTTTAAATTAAATGTTTTAAGTGTTACCAGTTTATTCCAATCAAGATGGCTTCAGGTGTGCCATACTTTTGTCATATGTAAGGCTGTTAGCACTCTAGTTGTTCTTTAGAACACTCTGGGAAGCTGCAGTAGAACACAAAGGCATCAACTGACAGGCTGCTCCTGTTGAAATATAACAGGAAGATATTTGAGATCTCACTTAAAACATGTCCTAATTTTTCTTTCTACAGCACTAACCATAATTTCTATGGCAAAATGAACCCCTCATTTTGTTCCTTTTTAAATTAAATGTTTTAAGTGTTACCAGTTTATTCCAATCAAGATGGCTTCAGGTGTGCCATACTTTTGTCATAAGTAAGACAGTTAGCGCTCTAGTTGTTCTTTAGAACACTCTGGGAAGCTGCAGTAGAACACAAAGGCATCAACTGACAGGCTGCTCCTGTTGAAATATAACAGGAAGATATTTGAGATCACACTTGAAACATGTCCTAATTTTTCTTTCCAGAGCACTAACCATAATTTCTATGACAAGATGAACCCCATCATTTTGTTCCTTTTTAAATTAAATGTTTTAAGTGTTACCAGTTTATTCCAATCAAGATGGCTTCAGGTGTGCCATACTTTTGTCATAAGTAAGGCTGTTAGCACTCTAGTTGTTCTTTAGAACACTCTGGGAAGCTGCAGTAGAACACAAAGGAATCAACTGACAGTCTCTGCCCTTGTTGGATGTACATGTTTTACTGAGAATGTCAGACTTCATTCTCACATGACTGAGAAAGATAATGTGAATTTACAGAAAATATGCTCTCATTTTAGCTTCTGGGGCACTTTCCAAAACTGTATGGGACAAGCATGTGAAAATAGTTTTCTCTCAAACATGATTCATGATATCCCAGCAGAAGGTTTTTCACAGGGTAAAATCACCTTAGAACACACCACAATTCCTGAAATTAGTATGGTACCATCAACAAATGAATTCTAATGTAACTAAAGTCTGTTATCACCCTTTATAGTTCTCCTTTTGGTAACCCTCAAAATCTTCGATTCACTACAATGCATTTCAATGGGGTACTATCATTTATATTGGTCCCAAGATGGCTGCCAGCAATTCCAGGATGAAGTGCTGACAGCCAATCAGATCTCACGATGACATGTGTGGTTAGGCTCCGCCCAGATATATATGTGTTTTTACTTTTGATTTTCTCAGCAACTACTGAACGGATTTACACCATTTAACAAAAAGGGTTCTTTTTGAACCAAGAACTACCTCTTTGCCAAATTTGGTGCAATTCCGTTCAGCAGTTCGGGCTGTAGCCTTGCATAAAATTTCCTATGGGAAATTGATTTTTTGACTCTTATTTTTTTAATTTCTCCGCAACTACTGAACGGATTTATACCATTTAACAAAAAGGGTTCTTTTTGGTGTAATTCCGTTCAGCAGTTCGGGCTGTAGCCGTGTCTAAAGTTTAGTATGGGAAAATGAATGGGGAAAACACGTTTTGTGACCCCCCTTTTTTCTCGGCCCCCGCTTGACGAATCATCCTGAAACTTTCAGGGTAGGAGCGGACCGGAGCGGGCCATAAAGTTTGAAAATTTCGCGAAGATTCGTCAACCGACGCAAGAGTTATTTCAAATAGAATGTCGCGGATTTCCTATGGAAAATAGGTCCTAACTATAACTATCTACTGGCGACCGCCAGTAGATAATATATATATATATATATATATATATATATATTTATATATATATATATATATATATATATATATATATATAACCAAAAACGCCCAGCCTCAAGCTTCTGGGCATTTTTGGTTTTATATATATATATATTCACTGAAAAACCATAGGTTTCAGGGATGTTATAGTTAGTTGGACATTTCACTCGTATAAAACCATAGAATTTCCCCCGTTATAGTTAGTTCAGCTAAGTATAACTCGCGCCCTCCGCAATGCACTGCTGATGACGTCACATATTACATCATTACGTCATTCATGACATGGTCAGTGACATCACTGATGACATCTCAAATGACATCACTGATGACATCACTGATGACATCATCCACGTGAAAATCTGATGCACCTCCTCACACTCTAATATAACCTTTGATACACCCACTGTAAAATACAGACTACCATTTTCGAAACCATCGACACACCAATACCAGTTACTACATACGCACTCACTGATTCCTAGGTCTACACACACATCCACTCATTTACCCATACAATCACTCATACATACAGTCACTCATCAATACAACACTATCATATGCACTCATACACCTATACAGACACTCACACACTGCCACTCACCCATGGAGTTACTCACACACTTAGTCAGCCATGCAAAGAATCAATCACACTCCCATTTCCTCAGCTATACAGTTATACACACACCACCTCACTTATTCAAACATATACTAACACATACTTACTCTCTTATACAATCACTGAGACAAGTACACACTCATCCATACAGCCACTCTCACAATCACTGACTCTCACATATAGTCATTTATATACTCCAACTCTCACATACACTGCCTTTTACATATGTAGTTACTTGGACATGTACCACTGAGACATCCAATCTCTCACCAACACACCCATACACACACTCACCCGCCCATACAGCTGTTTCCACATGCAATCTTGAACCCATACATCCAGTGAATCAACCACTCACACATCTATGCACATAGTCACACACCTCCCACCCACCCACACACACACTCAGTCTCCCATACAAATACTCAGGCAACCAATCAATAACCTATATAGACACTCATGTAGCTACTGACCAACACATGCAGCAGCTTACACAACAACAGACATACTGATGCACACATTTAGACAGTTTAGTCACTAACGCATGTATTCAGTAAGACACATTTAATCACTCACTTATACAGTCAGTCACACACCTACTAAATCCTTCATCCAGACACTTATACACCCACTCATTCTTCAATACACTGTGGCATATATATAAAACATATTTAAACTTTACAGAAACACACAGTCACTGGATGATGTCATCAGTGATGTAATCAGTGATGTCAGTTGAGATGTCATCAGTGATGTCATCAGTAATGTCACTGACCATGTCATGAATGATGTAATATGTGACGTCATCAGCAGTGCATTGCGGGGGCGCGAGTTATACTTAGCTGAACTAACTATAACGGGGGAATTTCTATGGTTTTATACGAGTGAAATGTCCAACTAACTATAACATCCCTGAAACCTATGGTTTTTTCAGTGAATTTCTAAGGTTTTTTAAATGCTAATTTCTAACTATAACGTGCCTGAAACCTATTGTTTTTTCAGTGAATTTCAAAGGTTTTTTAAATGCTAATTTCTATCTATAACATACCAGTCGCGTGTGCAGAGTGGTGGAGAAAGGTGAGCGTGGCCTTCAAATACCTTTTAGCAATCCCAGTGTGTGGGATTTAGCGGACGTAACAGGAGGGATAGTTAGCCCCCAACGTCAACCTTGGTGGCCAACTACCCCTTTTATTACCTCCAGTAAATCCCACACAGCAGAATTGCTAACTTGTTATATCAGGCCCCACCCCTCCCTGCAGCACTCTGCAAACACGCCCGCTGGTGCGTTCTACGTTGGGGTATTAAGTCCCTCCAATCCTGAGGGTCCCTGGGGCCAACTAGCCCACCATGTACCTTCAATTTGCGCCACAGAGCTGTGTTGCAGAGAGGTGGTCTGAGGCCACACCCCTTTTACACCTCTCTGCAACGCAGCTCTTTGGTGCAAACTGAAGGTACCTGGTGGGCTAGTTGGCCCCCAGGGACCCTCAGGATTGAAGGGGACTTAATCCCCCAAGTTACTACGCGCCAGGGGGCTCATTTGCACACTTGCCATATCAGGCCCCGCCCCCTCCCTGCACCACTGTGCAAACGCGCCCCCTGGCGCGTTGTAAGTTGGGGAATTAATTCCCCTTCAATCCTGAGGGTCCCTGGGGGCCAACTAGCCCACCATGTACCTTCAATTTGCGCCACAGAGCTGCGTTGCAGAGAGGTGTTCAAAGGGGCGTGGCCTTGGACCACCTCTCTGCAAGGCAGCCCTGTGGCGCATACTGGAGGTACCTGGTGGGCTAGTTGGCCCCCAGGGACCCCCAGTATTGAAGGGGAATTAATTCCCCAACTTAAAACGCGCCACAGGGCGCATTTGCAGAGTGTTGCTGGGAGGGGGCGGGGCCTCGGCACAATGACGGTCTTTTTTTTAATTTCTTTTTTTTTAGAAGGGGGCCTTCTTTTTCCTTTATTTGGGCCCTGGGGAGCCCATCCCCCAGGGCCTGACCCCTTTTTTTAAAAAAAATTAAAAATCTGAACGGGAAGAGGGCTGCGTGGGCCCCCCTCCCATGGCCAAATCCGGCCCCGGGGACCCCATTCCCCGGGGCATTGCCACTTTTATTTAATTTTTTAAGGAGGGGGGCTGCGTGGCCGCCCTCCTGAGGCCTCTATTGGCCGCGGGGACCCCATCCCCCGGGGCCGGCCTTTATTTATATATATATTTTTGGGGGGGTGAGGGGGGCTGCGTGGCCCCCCTCCCGGGCCACTATTAGCCCCGAGGACCCCATCCCCGGGGCAGGCCCTATCCGTTGGGGACCGTGGGGGGAGCCCCAATGCCCCCACGGTCCTGCCGGCTCCCCGCGTCCTGCAGGAGCCGGCATTGCTTTTCCACATGGGGAGCTGCTGACATGCAGCTCCCCATGTGGAAAAGGAATCTGCTTTGGATTTTGGAAGCGCCTGCTCTCGCTTCCAAAATCCAAAGCAAGTTTGCTATGACAGGGCGGGAGGCGTGCTCCCACCCTGCTGTAGCAAACAGCAGTGTCCCGGGGGTGGGCACCCTGGGACACTGCAGGAGCCGGCCCTGGGGGGTGGCGGTCCCCAGGGCCATCAAGGGCTCTAGGAGGGGGGTCACGCGGCCCCCCTCCCAATGTGATTGAAGCCCCGGGGAGGTGGCGGTCCCCGGGGCTGCGGGAGGGCCGAGTGCCCTCCCGCACATAATTTTAAGCAAGCCACGGGGGTGGCGGTCCCCGGGGCTGCGGGAGGGCCGAGTGCCCTCCCGCACCTAATGTTAACCAAGCCCCAGGGGGTGGCGGTCCCCGGGGCTGTGGGGGCCCCCGCGGGCCCCCGCATATATTTGTTGGAAATGCCCCCGGGACCTGGCCCACCCGGGGGCCTCAATTAAATGAAGCGCGGGAGCCCGCGCTTCATTTTTTTTTCAAATTTCGGCAGGATTGGCGACCCCAGCGCGAATTTCGCCGAAATTTAAAAAAAAAAAAAACGCTTTTTTTGGCGACCCCCTGAGCAGGCCTGGGGGATCAGGGTATTTCTACCCTGCCCCCTTTTCTTGTTTTTCGTGTTTGTTTCACTGTTTTCTTGTGACTCGGTTCTACCGAGTCACAAGATGGCTGCCAACACTTCCTGGTTTGGAGTGTTGACAGCCAATTAGAAAAAGCTCGTGGTCAAGAGGGTCCGCGGATCCACCGCGCCTCTAGATATCGATATTTTTATTTTTGAATTTCTCAGCAACTACTGAACGGATTTACACCATTTTTAAAAAGGTCGCTTTCTGAGCCAAGCAGTACCTTTTTGCCAGATTTGGTGTAATTCCGTTCAGCAGTTCGGGCTGTAGCCTTGGCTAAAGTTTCCTATGGGAAATTGATTTTTTGACTCTTATTTTTTGAATTTCTCGGCAACTACTGAACGGATTTACACCATTTAAAAAAAAGGTCGCTTTCTGAACCAAGCGCTACCTTTTTGCAAAATTTGGTGTAATTCCGTTCAGCAGTTCAGCCCGTAGCCCTGGCTAAAATTTCCTATGGAAATTAACATGGAGAAAACACTTTTTGGGACCCCCCTTTTTTCTCAGCCCCCACTTGACAAATCACCCCCAAACTTTCAGGATAGGAGCTGACCTGGATGAAACAATTTTTGGGAGAATTTCGCGAAGATTCGTCAAACGGTGCCAAAGTTATTGGCAAAACCAAAAACGCATTTCCTATGGAAACTAGGTTCCAACTATAACTACCTACTGGCGACCGCCAGTAGGTAATATATATATATATATATATATACATATATATATATATATATATATACACACATACCAATAACATAAAATCTATTTAAAAAAATTCTATTATAAATTAAAACATTAAACTATTTAAAGATCTTTAAACCTAAATTTCCCACTCCAGTGAGGGCAACAGTAGGGAAAGTGTTGGATAGCGGAGGGGTAAATATTATTATTCCCACTCCAGTGAGTGCAACAGTTAGAAAAGTGTTGGATAGCAGGGGGATAGAATTTACTATTCCCACTCCTATCAGTGCAACAGTAGGGAAAGTGTTGGATAGTGGAGGGGTAAAAATTACTATTCCCACTCCAATGAGTGCAACAGTAGGGAAAGTGTTGGATAGCGGAGGGGTAAAAATGACTATTCCCACTCCAATGAGTGCAACAGTAGGGAAAGTGTTGGGTAGCCAAGGGGTAAAAATTACTATTCCCACTCCAGTGAGTGCAACAGTAGGGAAAGTGTTGGATAGCGGAGGGATAAAATTTGCTATTCCCATTCCAGTTAGTGCAACAGTAGGGAAAGTGTTGGATAGTAGAGGGGTAAAAATTACTATTCCCACTCCAATGAGTGCAACAGTAGGGAAAGTGTTGGATAGCGGAGGGGTAACAATTACTATTCCCACTTCAATGAGTGCAACAGTAGGGAAAGTGTTGGGTAGCCGAGGGGTATAAATTACTATTCCCACCTCAGTGAGTGCAGCAGTAGGGAAAGTGTTTGATAATGGAGGGGTAAAAATTACTACTCCCACTCCAATGAGTGCAACAATGGGAAAAGTGTTGGATAGCGGAGGAGTAAAAATTTACTATTCCCACTCCAGTGAGTGCAATAGTAGGGAAAGTGTTGGATAGCGGAGGGATAAAATTTACTATTCCCACTCCAGTCAGTGCAACAGTAGGGAAAATGTTGGATAGCAGAGGGGTAAAAATTACTAATCCCACTCCAGTGAGTGCAACAGTAGCGAAAGTGTTGGATAGTGGAGGGTTAAAACTTACTATTCCCACTCCAGTGAGTGCATTAATATGGAAAGTGTTGGATTGTGGAGGGGTAAAATTTACAATTCTCACTCCAGTCAGTTCAAAATTAAACACAAACAAAATATCAACAGAATAAAAAAAAAAAAATGTTAAGTAAGTAAAAAAAATATAAATATGTAAACAATAAAAAAAAAATATATTTAATATTTAAAAAAACATATAATGTTAAATACATATCACAAATCCCTACAAATATTATATAAAATAAAATAAATAATTTTGAAACAAAAAAATATTTTTATTTAGCAATTATTTATTAACAAAAATGTGCATAATTAACATAATTAAATATCAATTAAACAAATATTTGTAATTAAAAAATACATTAAAACACATAAAATGTAATTACCTTCCCACCCTTTACACCTATAATCCCCACAACCCACACCTAAAATTAAACTGTAAAAAAATTAATTACACAATTAAAAATAAATTCAATTAAATAACTAATAGTATTTAACAACTAATTATAAAGTAAGTAAAATTAATTTACTCCCCACCCTTCACCCGTATAAACCCAAAACCTAAACACAAAAAAATTAAACAATTACCCTAATTAGTTATCAATTAATTAATTAATATTATTCATCAACTAATTATTAATTAATTTAAAATAAATTACTTCCCACCCTGTGCCCCTAAAAACCTCACAATCCACAACTAAAATTAATTACATAATATCCATATTTAATTGTCAATTAATTAATTAATATTAATTAACAACAAATTATTAATTAATTAAACATAAATGACTTTCCACCTTTTACCCCTATAAACCCCACAACCCGCACCTAAAATTAATTACACAATTACCATAATTAATTAATATTAACAACTAATTATTAATAAATTACAAATAAATTACTTTCCACCCTTTACCCCTATAAACCCCACAACCCGCACCTAAGATTTACCCCAAAAAAATAAAAACACAATTAACATTATAAAATCTCAATTAAATAAATATTAATAAATGAAAAATATTCATTAATTTATTATAATTAAATTGCTTCCCACCCTATTCCCCTATAAACCCACAACCCGCTATGGAACTAAAAAACGCAAAATGTAATACTAAAAATGTAACACATATATTAAAAACATAAACAATACTTATACAAAAAATACATCACATACATTTAAAACATATACTAAAATACATAACTCTAACTAAAAAAATCAATATTTTAAACAACTATATTTTTGCAAACGATATTAATGACCAATATTTTTTAGAATCAATCTTTTTATTGAACAGGGACCACATTCGTTGTACACAACCTTCTGCCTACATCTCTAAGCTGGCAGGGCGAAATCAAGCACAATACACAGCGTGTAGGCACACAACCCGGAGGTCGGCCGTGGTTATGCACTGCAAGAAGGCACGTGCTATACTTCCCAATTTTCAAGAATGTAAAAAAAAAAACCTACAATAACACAAAAAACTAAAACATCAACCAGAGCCCCCCACCCCCCTCCCAGTACCCCCCACCCACCTTTCTCTGCATCAGCCCTTGCCACCAATTCATGCACACTCCCAATGTCCCCCCCCTCTAGCGTGTGCTGGCATCACACTGTCACTTGTGGGGAGGAGCCCAGGGGATCTAAAGGTATCAGCCGTAGAATCTGGAGGTACTTAGGACATGTCACCTCTCTCAGGTCTCTCGTAAGCAAAGTCAAAAAGGGCTTCCACAATGTCGGGAACTCCTGCCCCTTCCCTTCTACAGTCATCGACATACGTTCCATGGCCAGTAACTGCCATAATCTATACACCCAATCCATGACGTCCGGCGACGCAGCCGTTCCCCACGACGCCAATATAACTTGTCTAGCAGCTAGTAGCGCCAGCGCTATCTGCCTGCCCTGCAGGGATCGTAACGGGAACACTTTCGCGCGCGGTAAGCCAAGGAGCGTGTATTCTGGGGCGCGGGGTAGCGCAATCTGAAACGCAGCATCTATATCATCTAGCACCGCCGTCCAATAGCGGTGTAATTTCGGGCAGTGCCATAATAAATGGGCCAAAATCCCTGTCAACCCACATCCCCTCCAGCATTGATCAGTTTTGTTTTTGTCCCAGGCATGCACCCGGACTGGTGTGTAATACCAATAGGAAACCACTTTAAACGCGGACTCCGCACCCGCCGTGCTGCGTGCAGTGTGATGGGCCCTTTACCGGATGTGAGCCCACTCCTTGGGGGTTAGAGATCTTCCCAACTCTGTCTCCCAACGTATCTGGGCTTTCGTTCTGTGCTCTGAGGGGCGCATCATAAGCCTAGCATAGAGCTCCGAAATCAGTCGGCGATCGTCTGATTTACACGCCACCCACCGCTCGAACGATGAAAGGGGCCTGGACATGGAGGCAAAATTACCAGGCCTGGTAACCCAATGGCAGACTTGCGCATAAGCAAAGGCGTCCTTAGCCGGGAGGTCATAGTCGGCTCGTAACAGCTTAAAGGGAATTATCCCTTCCGTGTCGAAGAGGGATCCCACTCTTTTACAATCGCCCTCGCGCCACCTATGGAACACAACAGACGCCCTCCCCGGTGGGAAGTCCGGGTTATCTACAATGGGGGACATGGGTGAGGGATAGGTCGTCCATCCTTTCAGAACAGCCACTTTATCCCAGACTTTAAGGGTGGGCGAGGTCACCGGTGAAGAATATAACCCAATGCTCTGTGTTTTCGAGGCAACTAAAAGTTCCCTCCAGAGATTTGCACCCGCCACGGCCTGATCCATGAAATTCCAGTGCTTACTCGACAGTGGTCTATTCCACTCCAAACGGTATCGTAGGCAGGATGCTTGGTAGTAACACCCTAAGAGCGGTAGTCCCAGGCCTCCCTGCGATTTTGCACCCGCCATTTGTACCAACGAAAGCCGGGGCTTCCGTCCTTCCCAGACGAATCTGTTGATGAGGGATTGTAACCTTTTCAGCGCTCCAGGTGGCGGCGTTAACGGGAGCATCTGGAACAAATAGAGGATGCGCGGAAGAACCGTCATTTTTACCGCCGCTATCCTGCCAAACCATGCTAAGCGAAGGCGCGACCAAGCGTCCAGCGCTTTGGCCATATGCTCCAAGAGTAAGGTGTAGTTTAGTGAGACCATCCGGGCAATGGTCGGGGTCAACTGGAACCCCAGATATGTTATGTCGGACTGCGTCCATTGAAAGGGAAAGCTCCGCTGCAGAGCGTCCACTTCAGCCGAGGGGAGCGAGAGATAAAGAATCACTGACTTACTCAGATTCACCTTAAATCCGGAGGTCGCGCCAAAGGCCGCGAGCTCCGCCATCAGAGCGGGAAGTGTCGTCCGAGCTTGGGTAAGCGAGAGGATCACATCACCGGCATACATACTGATTTTATGCACATCTGCCCCAAATTTTAGGCCCGAAATCTGAGCATTAGAGCGGATCCGTTGCGCGAAGGGCTCTATATAAAGCGCGAATAGGAGCGGGGACAAGGGGCAGCCCTGGCGCGTTCCGCGGGCGATATGAAAGAATGCCGACCTGTCGCCATTAACTCGCACAAATGCTCTCGGGCATGGTAAATGCACCCAATCCATTTCAGGAAGTTATTCCCGAGCCCAAAGCCACGGAGTACCGCAAACAGATAATCCCACCCTACGCGGTCAAAGGCCTTTTCCTCGTCAATGGACAACAGAAAGGCCGGTTTGAGGGACCGCTGCGTACTATCAATGAGGTGTAGCAGCCGTTTGGCATTATCCCCGCCTTGTTTAGTGGGGATAAACCCCGACTGGTCCGGGTCAATAATGTCCGCCATAAGTGGGTTGAGGTGCGCCGCCAGAATTCCTGCAAAGAGTTTCGTGTCAATGTTAAGAAGCGAAATTGGCCTGTAAGACCCGCACTCTGTCGCCTCCTTGCCTGGCTTTAAAATCACGGAGATCGCCGCCTCCGCCATGGACGGTGTCACCGTTCCCGTCAGGAGGAAAGAGTTAAACAATTTTGTTAAAAAGGGAGCCAGCTCCGCGCAAAATGCTTTATAAAATGAGGCCGGGAAGCCGTCGGGCCGGGTGCCTTGGCCACCTTCAACCTTGCTATGGCCGCGATGACCTCGTCCACACGAATATCTGCGTCTAGCTGCTCTGCCACTGCGCTAGAGATAGGCGTGATCCCACTTATGGCTAAGTAGTCTCCCGGATCGCTCGGTGGGGGGTCCTGTGCGGCGTATAGGTACTGGTAAAAGCACCAAAATGTTTCAACTATGTGCGCATCTGTACGGTGTTCCGTCCCAGAAGGGTCACGCACCGCCTGTATAAGAGACGTTTGTGTTTTAGCTCTTAATCTATGCGCCAGCAGTCTCCCACACTTATCGCTGCTAAGATAAAATTTGTGTCGCAGCCGCAGAAGGGCATGTTCCGCTCTATCCACGTCAAGGTGCTTCAACATACGCCTGCGCTTCTCCAACTCTCGCCATACCCTCTGCGCCCCAGTGCGTTTGTGAATCGATTCCAGTTCCCCCACCTCCTTTTCTAACGCAGCGCGTTTCTCCTTGCGCAATGTGTTGTAAGTGGCCGAAATAGCAATAAACTCCCCTCGCGTCACTAACTTTAGGGCTTCCCACACCGCCTCCAGTGAAGTGGAACCTGTATCATTGTCTTGTAGATAATGTACTATCGTGTCCCTCATCCGCTTAAGTACGTCCTCCGCATGCAACAAGCTCTCTCTAAGGCGCCACCCAGGAGGGAACGTTCGCCTATGCTGCGCTGGGAGCAGGACAGTAAGGGGAGCATGATCAGACAGAGCTCGGGGTTCAATAGTAGCCGAGTGGAGGCTAGCCATAAGCTCAGTGGAGGCCAGGAAATGATCCAGTCAGGCATATGTTTTATGTGCCGCCGAGTAGTAGGTATAGTCGCGCTCCATAGGGTGATGTACACGCCACACATCATGTAACCCATGCTCCTCTAACCATCCCTTACCTGCGGAGGAAAGGGCCCCCGACTGATGTACCCTCAAGCCGGATCTGTCCAGCCCCGAGTCCATCACAAGATTCAAGACCCCACCCACCAAGACCACTGTATCCTGCGAAGACAGGATGTCCGATAGAGCCGACAGCAGGAAGGACTCCTGCTTCTCATTCGGACCATATAGCGACCCAAGAGTGAGGTGTGTGTCCCCCCATTGCACTCTAAGGACCAACAATCTCCCTTTGATCTCAGCCACTGTCGAAACCACTTTACACGGGCATCTAGCCCCCAATAGAATTGCCACCCCGTTCTTCTTTGACGGCCCAGCGGACCACACCTGTTGGGGAAACCGCCTGTCGCGCATGCGCGCGGTATCTTTGCCAAGCAAATGCGTCTCCTGAAGGAGGCAGATGTCGCCCCCCATATTCTCAAGAAGGGAGAGCACCGCTGCCCTCTTAACTGGATTATTAAGCCCTCGGACATTGAGGCTCACTACTTTAATATCCCTACCCGTATCTCAGGCAGCGAGCATGCTATGCTCAACGATAGACCCCGGGACGCCCCAGCTACCACCCTCCACAGAATCCCTTATTTCATCTCGTAGCGGTCTGCTGTGTGCAAGCTGATGCGGAGAACCCCTGTTAGATTTACAAAAAATGCATTCCCCAAAGAACAAACCCCTAAAAAAACAAGAAACACCCTAGAACAAAGGAGAAACATGACCAAAGTCTGTCACACAAAGAGAGATTCGGGGGGTCGTAGCTGCCTCACTCGGCCCTTATCAAGGGTCGGACACAGTGACAACAAGTCGTAAGAGCAGACTAGGGAATGATCCAGGTACTCAATCCCTCCCCCTGGCACCGCTCACTGGACCCATCCCAGGGACAACAGTAAGAGTTCTCATGGGGTGACAGGCCTCGCTGACGCTTGAGAAAGGGTGGCCAACACTTCCTCCCTCTCCCGCTCCCTTGTAGATTGGTCAGGCTTTGCGACCGACGATCCCTTGCTCACTCGCTGCCATTCCCCAGCACGTGACGCTCGCTGGGATCTGGAAAGATCTGTCTCGCAGCGTACTCAAGCCCCAACACCTTCATAGCGTCCTCAACCGATCGGAGCTGCAGTAACTTTCCGTTGTGTTTAAAGATGAGGCGGAAGGGGTGCCCCCAGGAGTATGGGATCCTGGACTCCCGCAGATGCGCGGTCACCTCCCGGAAGGCTCGCCTCTTAGTGAGTGTTGAGGCCGCAAGATCTTGAAAGATAGCGGGCTGGTGACCCCTGAAGTGAAGAGGCTGGGCCTCCCTGGCTTGGCGGATGATATGCTCCTTTAGTTGAAAGTCATGGAGGCATACCAGGATGTCCGGCGGGGGTGCCCTCGCGCCTCAGGGAAGGCCCACACGGTGGGCACGGTCCATCTGAATGTCCATCTCCTCGCTTTCCCCGAGTATCTGCTGAAACAACGCCTTAACGTAGGCTCGG
The DNA here is from genome assembly GCA_963921515.1 of Calotriton arnoldi. NCBI lineage: Eukaryota > Metazoa > Chordata > Amphibia > Caudata > Salamandridae > Calotriton > Calotriton arnoldi. The sequence continues at coordinate 1,850,548 of CAWUFW010003033.1, read as the reverse complement.
AGGTCGTCTCCCTCTGCCTTCCACGGAACACCTCGGATTCGCACGTTGTTCCTCCGGGAGCGATTCTCCAAATCCTCAGCATGAGCTTGAAGATCGAGATTTTGCTCCCGGAGGCGCAGTACATCTTGCTGAAGATGGTGGATTTCCACAGCTCTGCCCACATCGTGTTCCTCCAGGGTTGCGACCCCCTCCCCAACCTCATTCACGTCTCTCTTCACATCCCTCAAATCAGCTGCCAGTTGGGACTTGAGTTCTTGGATATCAGCCTTCATGGCTGCGAAGAGCTCTACCATAAAGGCTTTCGTCGCTGGGGTCTCGTCACCCGCCATCAGGCTTGCCGCTGACTCCACCGAAGGCCCCGGCTGTCGCGGCAGGGGTTCTTTCAGCGACTTGTCTTTGCGGGCCCTAGCCGCTGCCATATCAGTCACACTCTGTTATGGGGGCAGGGAAGGTCACCCACCACACGTTCTTCGAAGCGCCGCTGTTGCCGTATTTCGTAGGGCCGTCGAAGCACTCAGCAGCACTGGGGAGCGCACCTCACCGCAGGGCCCTTTATTGCCAGGCCTCCTCCCAGGTCGAGCCTCACCGGGGACCCCTCACCGTTGCTGCAGCAGCGCCCGCGGGGACGTCCAACACCCCACCACACCTCAACGCGACTCCACTCCCTCTCTCCATGTCCGCCGACCTGAGGACCGATTCGGCCTCCCTAGGCGCCTCTACGCTGTTGCTGGACAGTCGCCCGATCTGTCGCCGATAGCCCCGGGGCAAAGCGCTCCACGCCCTGCTTCTGATTGTCCTCCGGAGCCCCCCTTCACCAGCTCATGGGCGGCCTCCGCTCTCTGCACTGCTTATGCAAGGCCCAGATCGCAAGGGCCCGCGGCCAGACCGTTCCCTCCAGCTTCCAGCCCCTGAGGACCCGGGTCTTCGTCGTGTCAGGCCTCCAGGGCCGCCGGGCCCAAGTCGAACCTTACTGGGGGAGTCCGTTGCCGTAGGAGACCAAGCCCCACTGTCGCGGCCGTTGCCTCTCGTGTCGCAGGGGCCGCACTGTACTTCGCTACCGCCGCTGCTTCACCCCGCCGCCGCGGGTGTCTCCATCTCAGACCGCAAGGCCCTCTAGACCCGGACAGGCCCACGCTTCAAGATGGCGTCCACACGGCTCCGTCAGCACTGACCTGTATGCCGCTCCGGCGGCGCTGTCAATCGCCTCACCGCCGCCTCCGTAGGTAGACAGTCTCCGGCTTAATAATCAGCCGCCAGCAGGATCGGCCGAAGATTTCTGGGCCCACGGCCCCGCAGGCGCCCCGCAGCGCCGCTCCGCCGCTCTTCACTCACGCGGCTCCAGGGCAGCCGCCGACCGGCACCAGCTCGGGGACCCACTTGCAGTGAGTCGCGGACCAGTTGACTCGCCGCGGCAGTGCCGGACCACTTGTGGATGTCACCCAGCTTCCGCGGGTGGCTCACTGGGTCCCGGGACAGGCGCTGGGACAATGCTTGTGCTCGGCGGTGCCGGAGGGACGCGATCCTGCGTCCTACCGCTCCGCCATCTTGGCCACGCCCCGACCATTATTTTTTAAATCGATATTTCTTACCTTAAAGTCGATATTCTTGAACACAATATTCTTGCTGTTGATATTTCTGTGTCACGATATTTAAAACTCGATATTAGTGTAAGTCGACATTTCCAACTCAATATTTTGACTGAATACCCTCACATACATATACAGACCCTCTCACACCTACTCTTAGATCCATGCAGACACTGTCACACCCATTCACAAACCCATACAGAGACTCTCACACACACACTTACACCTATTTAAACACTTTTACAGCCACTCACATACCCTTACAGACAGTGTCACACCCAGTCAGATATCCTACACACACTGTTACACCCATTCACAAACCCATACAGACACTCTCACACCCAGAATTACCCCATATAGACACTTTCATAACCACTCAAGTACTTATATAGAGAGTCTCACACCCACTGATATACTCCTACGGACACTGTTACAGCCACTAAGATATGCATTGAAACCCTCATGCACCTAAAATGATACCCATTTAGACTCTGTTATACCCACTGTGAGATCCATTTAGAACCCTTTCCTAGAAATATTAAATGTGCTGTTTAGCATTGGATGTGTGCTTTTGGTTTGCGGATCCGCAATGGATCGGCGGATTTGATAAAAAAATTTTTTTTAAAGGATTTACAGTAAAAAATAGCAACTGTGCGGGATATAGGATGGCTCTTAGAAGAGCCGTTGTGTTCATTCTGTGTATATATTGACTACATATATGAGCAGATACAGAAATACTCTGTTGCCTTCCTCCATGAAGTGAACATCATCTCTCCTGTATATTCCATGCATGTTAAAGCGCAGGTTATTACTGTAGATAGATCCCATGTTATGGTCTCTAAGGAATGCTGAAACCATGTTATTAACATGTTGCCTGGCTTTCTATATCTGTGGACAAAATTCAGAAGACCACTTCTATTTCTGCCTCTCGCATATATTAGAATACACCAAGGCAGTGTGAGGTAAAAGTTGCATTAATTGGTCAAAGGTATTCTTCATTGAGATTTCTAGTCGTATCCCAGTCAGTGTGCCCAGGTCATTGCCACCACAGTGCACAATTATGAGGTCTGTACTCTTGGACTCCATAATGCTTTCAACTAATGGAAGCAATTTCTGCCACTTTAAACCTCTCTTGCCATACCAACTAATATCCACATTAGGCAAACCCTGGTTCCTGTCAATCCCACTGTTTCTAGCAAACTGTCTAGCCCAGAACACAAAGCTATGATCTACAATCCACACTCTAACCATTTTGAAGGATGGAGCAGTGGAACAAAGTAGAAGGCTGGAGAAGGCTGCAGCTGAATGAGTCAGTTTTCAAAATGAAGTTATTTGAAAGTGAGCCTAGCAAGTAAAATTTTAAATAGCACATTTGTTTGGATGCTGTAATTATAACACTGTTTAAAACTAAATTGTCTTATAAATTTAAAGTAAGTACATGTCTGATTGGCTATGTGGGATATGTTTCTAATTGCATACAGTCAACCACACCTGCTGTCTTGGGTTTAGGAGTTAGCATGCTGCTGTAGAGACTGTTGTGAACTTGTGACCTGCTGCTAGCAGAGAATGTTCAAATTTTGGTCACCATGGAAACAGAGCTACAGGAGTATGGGAACGATGGAACAAAAAAAGCCTAGAATTTCAATGTGAGGAGACATTGTTCATGAAATAAATACTGAATAAAAATAATTTGGGTCTAAATTTAGGGATTCGTAGGAAGTGGTGTGTGAGTGGTAGTGTTTAGGAATAGTTTTTAAAAAAGATTTTGGTTGGCTGCATGGATCCAGGGATCCACTGCGAGGTTACACGGAGGCGCACTGAGCGCCAGCTACTGAATTGGGCTCTCTTCATAGAAGTCAAACAAATGGTTAAGAAATGTGACCATTCAGAAGAGCTGTATGAATAGTAAGAAAATGAACTTAAATGAAAGCAGTGTTTTTATTTGTTTGCAGCCTCTGTAACCTTGAAAGAAAAGTTGAATAGGGGGCCATTCATGGTTGCCTTGTATGAGGGTGGCCCACCATTCTTCTCCTTGGTTTTTGTGTGCTTTTCTGAAGCAAGTTTGACAACCTGATACTGAGATAGAAACATACTCAGCAACAATCACAATTAACAGATATGTAAAGTAAGCTGTAGCATAAAACAATAATGATACAGAAGGACTGAGTGTGAGTAACGTAGATGAAAGTGATCAGGATGTTGGAGAAAACTAAAAGGAAATGTTGAAAGAGAGTGGAAGATGAAAATGAATAAAGTGTACTGGTCAGGAACTATGAATAAAAAGTGGTGAAGAAAAACAAAACAAACGTATACACCAATGTAGGGAGTGATACAAGGAGTGAAATGCTAATGTATGAAGTGAGATATTAAGGCATTTTATTATGTATACAGTTATGCAGTGACATATACACAGATATCTAGATTAAGGTGAGCTGGTTCACACTGATGCTTTTGCTAAGAGATCAAGGCATAGTTAAAAATAATTACTTTCCACACATAATGATATAGTTATGCATACAGTAACAGAGCAAATGATACAGTGATGCATACATTTACAAAGTCAGAAGAAAGCTGATGTGTGCACTAAGTCACTCAGATAGATATTGATGTATGCAGTTAGATAATTAGCTGAATAGTAAAAAGTACATGAGGTACCCAGAGAGAAATTGAAGTATATAGCAGGACCTGTAGATATAGTGGAAGACATAGTGAGAAATGAAAGTACAAAATTATATATACAGCAACACACTTATAGACAGATGTACAAAGTAATGGGGCTGTAATACAGGTATAACATACAGATACGTATTGAGAGATCCTAAGCAGACACTTTAATGTAGAGACAACCACTTTAAAGTTCATAGTAAAATTTCTAGAAAGATACCCAGAAAAAAAATAAAAGTGTTATTTACAGGACCAGATATACAGTGAGACATACAATAATAGACTAAGTGAAACAGTAGTGTATGTAGTTATACACATGTGCATACATAAAAGAACAATACATTCATTGTATCTGTAGTACCTATGTATAAGAGAGGTAGATGAGTAGACAATTATATGTATGTACTGTGCAAAATAGAGGAAAGAATAAAAGGACAGTAGTTTTTGCATAACTATTTACCAACTGTAGAGAGTTATATTTCTGTACTGTTGGAAGCCGAGCAAAACATAAAAGGCAACTATGTTTTGTATAACTGATTATAAATCCTAGACTAAAGAATAGCCAGTTAGTCAGTAAATTAGTAATACAATTATTTGTTGTAGATGTTAATTTATTGTTTTTTGTTTTTTTTACGAACATCTGATTTCATTTGATAAATAAGATTTACAATGCTTGAGAAGACACAAAGACAAAAGAAACAGGGAAAACAGTATTATCAACTGCAAACTCAGAGAGACAAACAAAATAAGTAGGAGAATATCCAGAGGAAAAGAAGAGAAGCTAAAAATTACTAAGCAGTTTCTCAAAAGAATGTCTTAAAATGCAAAATGTGACTACAGTCTTTTCTAAAAATGGAATTTACACATCAAGTGGACAAAAGAAAGGAGGGTGTATTTCTGAAAGTAGGAAATACTCTAAAAAAAATCAGGGACTTTGTCATGGAGACAGAAACAGTTTAAGGACTTAAGAGCTAAAATGTTTCAACTAGAGTAATACAAAATTTGCTGAAAAGGATGAAGAAGTATAAGAGAAGTGCTGCATTTAAGCAAAAGGAACATATTGAGAGTGTTGTTGAGAAAGAATTTGCTCTGAAGTGGAAAGTATTTATATTAATATTGAATAGAATGAGGACACTAGACAAAACAGTGTTTTGTATGAAGAAAAAACTGTTAGAAAAAGGTTTATTAATAGAAGCAATTTTACCAAATATTTTAAAGGTGGATGGAAGCATACCGCTAGTACAGAACCATATTTCAATGAAGAAAGCTATTTGCAAGAGAACACACTACTGCATGCAGTTTGTTTAACTGGTCATTGTTATGAAGTAAAAGATGGTAGTCCTGTTGCAAAGAGGAGATGGTTCCTAGGAATGTAGAGGAAGTGGCAGATTAACAGGCGCAAGAAAGGCGTACAAAGACCCAGGTATACTAACTGAACTGTAGTACTACTTGCAGTTTTCGTCAGGAGACAATTGATATATTGACAAAAGGAATGTATGTGACTTTCCATTCAGAAGTCTCAAACAGAAAATTGCAATTTTGCAAGGATTAGATCCATGCAATGTGACAAAATATAGTAACTTACAGGGACATGTATTTCAAGGAAAGTTTGCAGAAGCACCTTTCATCATTTCAGAATGTAAAAACTTGACTTCAATGGGACCCTGTGTTTCGGAGGAGAACACAGGCTCCCATTGAAGTAAGGGGTGGCTCTGGAAAACCTTGCACCCTGTGGCAGGCACCCCATCGTGCCTGCCACACTGTGCATGGTTGGAAAGGGGGGACCCTGGGGTACCCCCACAGGCCCGATTTGGAGGGCCCCGGGTGAAGGGGCCCTGCTACAGGTCCCCAAAGCAAGATTCCGGCAGCCGATTCATTCCAGAGAAGCCGATTCGGAACAGCTGTCCGAATCAGTCATTGTAATCGCTCGCTCAGAAAACTAGTCCAAAGAGCTGTACGATTTGGCTCCGAAGAACTCGACCTATCCGAATGCCTTTCAGAACCGATTCGGACAGCCCTACCGGTTTACGGGCATTGTAATTGGTCATTGGGAACTGTGTACGATTCGGTCGGCAACAAGGGTTCCAAATCGGATTCGGCAAACCCGAATCTGATTTGGAGCGCTTCTGAACGGGATCGTAATCGACCCCAAAGAGTAGAAAAATATGGCAAGAGTTAGTAGATGTTAATAAGGAGTGAAAAAAGCAACATTATACCTAGCAAAAAAGTATGTTTGCAATGCAAATGTTGATGTTGCTGAAAATATAACTTGTATAGAGGATGAGACATTAGCATCAAGTGGACAGATTGAAAAAGTGGATCGATTCAGATCAGAACAAATTTATGAACACAACAGCATCCATCCCTGCATTCCAAAGAAATCAGTGGTGATGCTATTTAGCTGTTTCAAATGAAACAAGCAAAAGAAGCTCCCTCAAGTGTATGGGAAAAAAAGTTTAGAGGCTCGCTGTTTTCCCCAACTGCTTCCCACTGGAGCAGGAGGCCACTATGATGGCCATGCTGTACAGATACTGACTGATCAATACCGCTCAACCCGACTAGATTCAGAGAATCCAAATTTCGTCAGTGCATTCCGTACATATTCCAACTTCTGTTTGAAAGTGACTTAAGACAGGTGTTAATCTCCAAAATGTCTCTGTAAGGGAATTCATTGATAAAGTCCAAGAAAAAGATGAAAACGTAGAATGCAATTTAATTAATTTGATGGTGTGCCAACTTGGCACTAACAAGTATTGTTATTGTCATCATGGAGAACTCAAATGCATGTTGAGAAACCTGGGTGCGCCACCTTGGTTTATTAAACAAAGTTGTGCTGAATATGCATGGGATGACCTGCTTTAATTTTTTTAAGAGAGGCAAACTCAAACATTGAGGACATCAACGTAAAGACAGCAGGAGAACTTTGCTCTTTAGATCTTGCTAATGTTTGCAGATATCTTCACCACAGGTTCCAAGCCATGCTATCTCTTATCTGCAGCAAAACTAATCCTCCTCTTGACAAAGTAACTGATTTCTTCTAGTGTAAAGAGTACCAAGCAAGAGGTGCTTCTCATATTCACATGTTGTTATGAATAAGAAATGCTCCAAAATTTGAAACAGACAGTAATGACTGTGTGCTGTCTTTCATAGAACAAATGTGACATGCGCCATCCCTAAAGATACTACTGACAAAGGACTGAGAGAACAAGTTCTGCATCTCCAAACACATAGATGTGGAAATGCTGTTGTCGAAAATAGAGAAGCAAAGAAAGATTTAACACAAGAGGTCCTTTAAGCGTTCCACAACCAGTTATTTCAAAAGGAAGAGTCAACAGCTTTTTGTCTGCAGTGAGATATACAGTAACACGAAAAATATGTACAACATAAGAAGAACAGAGGCTTCAAAGTGAATTAATGATTATAACACTGTAATTCTTAAAATGTGGAATGCAAATACGGGCGTGCAATTTGTTGCAGACAACTCTATTGCTGCTGCTCGTTATGTGATTTCGTACATTACAGAATCAGAGAATACTGAAATGAAAGAGATGTGGCAGGAGATTTCTGCAGAAAAGAGTTTAACAAAAAAGCTGCACAGCTTTAGTTTAAAAATGCTATCCCATTGGGAGATGGGTTCTTATGAATTGTGTGACAGGTTAAGTTCGGCCAGTTTATTCTCAACGTCTAGGGGAATCGTTTGGGTAAGTCTAGGCCTAGCAAGCACACGAAATAGAGTGTTAAAGTCTTTCCCAGATATTCAGTAAAGTACTGACATTGTAAAATCCAACATGTTGGATACATACTACCCAAGAAGAAGTGTACATTTAGAAAATATGTGCTTATATGAAGTTCTTCAGCACTGCAGGTACAAAAACAATGTAACGGAAAACATAGAAGAAGGCAAATTTGCAGTACTAGGATATGATGGCTGTTTAGTGAGACATGCAAAAGGAAATTTAATAAACCAATAGAATTTTTTTATTTGGCACTTCTTCAACTGTTCAAGCCTAGGCGTGATGAATCGGAGTTACTTGGAGGCTATTACTGCTATGAAGATTCATATAATCCTGTGAAAGACAGTATTGATTGTTTAGCCTTCCAAAATTATATGCAAATGTCAACTGAGATTCAGCAAGAAGAAAGAATTGCTGCAGAGGTAGCTAAGGACAGTTCATAAAGCAGTCAAAGTTCTGCACCACTCAGTCAAGATCCTCCTGGACCACCTATTATTGAAAATGAAGCTGCAATAGCTATAAATGAGGTGGAAAGTGCAATGGAACAAGCTAGACAAGAAACTACACATCTGGAGCAGTCGACGCTGACACTTGTCAACGTCTATGGTCCCAATATGGACGATCCAACCTTTTTTTCGCAAATATGGGCGCGGTTGCACGAATTACCACCAGATGCAATAGTGTGGGGGGGGGGTGATTTCAACACGTGCATAGACCCAGCGCTAGACAGGTCGACCAATATAGACAGATATGGTAAACAAGCAGCCAGGGTACTAACAGTAGGTATGGGGGAGCAGAATTTAATTGACATCTGGAGGCTAAGGCATCCGGGGAGACGGGAAGGTACATGCTCTTCTGCCACTCACAACACATGGTCCAGAATAGACTTCTGGTTGGCGTCACAGGAGGTCAGCACATAGACGCACACTGTCGAACACCTGCCTAGAACCATCTCAGATCACGCCCCGGTCCGCCTGGTGCTGGACCTCCCCACACATACATCTAGACAATCTACATCGCGCTTCCCAGCAGCGGCATTGCTAGACCAGGTTTTTAATGTTGACGTAAGCCTAGCCATCAAAGAATATTTTGAACATAATACAGGATCAGTTACTAGCTCGGTAATGTTATGGGAAGCCTTTAAGGTGACGGTGCGAGGGGTATGCACAGGTAAATGGTGTATTAGACAACATTCGCTAGCAACTTACTAAGTTAGAAAAAACAATCTGGTCGCTGGAGAGAGAACATGTGCGAACATCGAATGCTGCACTATTGCTCACAATCAGGGAGAAAATGACCGAAAACCAAGCGGTTGCAGACAGTGAGGTCAGATTCTTATCACGCAGATAGATGGCGCGCAGGTATGGGGAGGGGGTCGCCCAGGGCACACGCTTGCAGCACGGCTACAAAATATTCACACTCCAACACACATAGTTAAAATAGTGTACGCCCAAGGCGGTGAGCACTATGACACACCTGCGATTGCGCGGGTGTTCACAGATTACTACACACAGCTCTATGCCTCGCGACAATCTGCCATAGATAATGAAACTATAGAAAATTTGGAGCAGGTGGCTCTAGCATGGCTGTCGGATGCGCAAAGGTAATATTTTATGCAACCGATCACTGAGGACAGGTTAAGGCAGCGATAAGGTCCTTGCCTAATGGGAAAGCCCCTGGCACAGATGGCCTAACAGGTGAATTTTATAAAGAATACAGCGACATCCAGGTACCTTATCTTCTCATGCTGTATACAAAGGCCTACAAGCAGGGAGTGCTCCCGCCGACCCTCTGAGAGGCCCTGCTAATAACACTCCTTAAACCAGATAAAAGTCCTGACCAATGCGACTCATATAGACCTCTCTTACCCATCAATACCGATGCTAAAATCTTAGCTAAGATATTGGCAACTAGAAATGTAACCCCTAATGCAGCATCTAATCCTACCAGATCAAGCAGGATTTATACCCTCTCGTTCTACCACCAATAATCCATGCATGATCTTTGCTCTTCTCCACCAGCTAGATCCTGAGTTGCCTGTCGCGGCGGCGTTACTCGACGCTGCCAAAGCATTTGACTCTGTTGAATGGGCGTACATGTTTACTGTCCTTCGACGAATGGGGTTCCTGCAGAGCTATCTCCGGTGGATTCAATTATTATATAGCAGGCAGGTTGCAAGAATACGGGTGAACTGCACTACAACTGATACCCTGACCATCAGTAGAGGAACCCGGCAGCGTTGTCCCCTATCGCCGCTATTATTCACGTAGGCTCTGGAGCCTCTGGCATGCAAGATACGGCAGTGTCACGCAGCTGCTGCACTCCAGTTTCGGATGCGGCCTATAGGAATATCACAATATGGGGACAATATGGTTTTGTACGTTCGCAACCCGGAGGAAAATCTGATGCCCTTACTAAGTGAATATATTCAGTTCAAACAATACTCCGGAATATGTATAAATTGGTCCAAATTGGCAGTCATCCCGCTAACACCCTGTACCACACAATTCCCATTAGACTGTCCCTTGCTTTGGCAATCAGATTATATTTAGGAATCTGGGTGCATAGGGATCCAGAGCTGGTGATCCAGGAAAACTATGGAAGAGCCCTTGCCAAGCTGGAACACCAGGTGACCCGCTGGATCCGACTACCATTGTCAATGGCGGACCGCAAAGTGATCCAGAAAATGATAATTTTACCGTGTTTTTTGTACCTATTCCCCAATATCCCTATCCCACTTACGCAACAATTGTTTCGATAAGTACAATCACAGCTTAACAATACTCACGTGGGCAGGCCGCCAAGAACGCGTCAGCTTGAAAGAGCTGACACACCCCTGTGCTCAGGGAGTTCGGAGCTCTAGACCTACAACTATATTACCTATGCGCTCAGGCACACTATGCACATTATTGGCTGCACCCACATAACTACCTCCCACACATTGCGATTAAAAATGATATTTCGCACTCTGTTCCACCGGCCGCCCTTATCCCGCAAGCAACTACTGGGGCAACACGTGCAGGGATCAACCCGGTCCTAAGCACTACGGCAGCTTGGCGGGCACTAGGGAGGCGAACCCAAAATCTCCCACTCTACACCCCAGCCCTCTCACTAACGCAACACCCAAATATATCCATAACGCATGAGCAGAGGGAGAGGACAATATTGGCTAAGAATGTTTGGTGTACTATGGATGACTTGTTTCACGAAGAACTTTTTATTAATCCCCAAGTTACTGCCCAGGACACTAGGACTGCTCCGCTGGCTGTCTTCACCTACCTAAGACTGCGTCTGGCAATCAAACAGTTATATCCATCATTCCCCCGGAAACCACCAACGCTCCATACCCTGCAGGTACTGCTGCAAGCACCCACGCACGTCCGCCTCGTCACTAAACTCTATGCTGCAGCACAGCAAGAGCAGTACAGGCAAGCTGAAAAAACGATGATTAAGTGGAGTGCCATGTTGGGCACACCATTATCAAATGCAGAGTGGACTTTCTGCTGCTCCTTAACTGAAATGCTCACACCTAACTGTAATCTGCGTATTATCCATTTCAAATTTCTGCAGCAAACATACTACACCCCAATGCAATTGCATAGATATGGACTTCGTGAGCACGATACATGCACGCGTTGTGCAGCTGCGCAGGCAGACTTTTTACACGTAGCATGGGCATGTCCTATCATAAAAGAATATTGGGATAAGGTGCTGAAGGTCTTACATGATATGCTATCAGAACACTTAACCAACACTCCACAACTCTGTTGATTAGGGCTGTTAAAGGTTAAGTCAGTGTTAAAGACTGGATAAAAGACTTGGGGGCCGATTCCGATTCGGGCCGGAAATCTCTCTGACCGAGCCGGACCCGGAGAGATTTCCGACCGATTCGGACCCGTGCAGCCCGACCGAACGAGTACGATGCGCACGTATGCCATCGGACTCGAGTCGGTCGGACTCCCATTGAAGTCAATGGGAGCCTGTCGTACAACGCGTACGTGGGCTCCCATTGACTCAATGGGTGCGATGCGGACAAGTGCGCCCCCTACAGCGTGTACGCGGCGAAGCGATTCGCGCCGTACAAGCAGAGGTAGGGGGGACCCATGGGTCCCCCCTGTGTGCGACTCGCGTGGCTACGCGTACAGGGGGGTCCGACACGGACCCCCAAAGTATGGCTCTGACAGCTATTTCGAGCCGGAGTGCGCGGCTCGGTCGGACTGCTCGCGGCGCGCATCGTACTTACCCGGCCGGGGAACGTCTCCATTGCGCGGTGCGAGTCGGGTCCGAGCGAGTCGGTCGGTGCGGTTCGACCCGGGATCGAGTCGGTCGGAGCGGTCGGGACGCCCGGACGAGTCGGTCGGCGAATACGCATCGTACTCGCTCGCCCGGACGTGCGTACGAATCAGTCGGGAAATAGGGCTCCGAATCGGATCCGGTTAAGCCGAATCCGATTCGGAGCCCTACCGGCCGAGATCGGAATCGGGCCCCTTGGTCTATTGCAAAGAACAGTTAAAGACGTATGCGGAAGAACTACCATCAGCATCAAGACCAAAAGACATTTCGGGGCCTCTGAGGCAATACCTACAAACACAAGGAGTGGTTTAGATAGAGAGGGTGAACGGGGCCCGATTACATACTGTTTGCTGGTATGATATGCATTGTGCATGTGAATAGGTTCACTATAGAAGTTATTGTCAACAGCTCTTGGGCTATATTATACTGTACTGTGCATGTAATGGTGGTGCAAAGGTAAGCATAATTGGACTGTGTTAATCATTTGCAAAACTATAAATAAAATACTTTTTTTTTTTTAAAACACACATCTGGAGCAGTCAGTTGCACAACTGAACAATGAACTGAAAAATGAATTATATGAAAGTAAAAGAGAAAATAGAACATGGATTTCTCCACAAGAAGACAGAATGCAATTGTTCATCCTTTAAACCAATTCTATTATATGTCAGTGGTCAAGCTGGCATGGGGAAACGTTTTTTAATTAAACTTCTGACTGCTTACTTATAGTGGACAATACAATCAAATTTGTTGTGTGTAGTAACAGCACCAACTGGATTAGCTGCACACAATATTAAAGAAATTACTCTACATTGACTTTAATGCTACCCGTCGAACATGAAAATAAACTGGAATACCAGAAGTTATCTGGTGAAGCATGTCATGAGGTAGCAAGACTTTTGAAGAAAATGAAACTTCTAATCATCGATGAAGTAAGCATGGTTTCAAAGCATGGGTTCATTTTAAGAATGCAACAGATTTTAAGAACAGAGTATGATGTTCTCTTTGGAGGAAAGAATTTAATTGTGTTTGGTGACTTACAGCAACTTTCCCCTGTGAAAGGAGAGCTTGTTTTCAAGACACTTCTGCATGAACAAACTAATAATTCATTTGGGAGTATTGGAAATGTACATTTGGCTGAATTTTCAATGCAAGGAACTACTTCAGAATATGCGCCAAGCGTCTGATGAAATATATAGTAATAGTTGGACTTCTGCCAAAGGAAGGTAAAAGTACCTAAGAAACTCAACTTATCAAAAAACTATTTACATATAGGAAAACAGCAGCACAGCTAATGTTCAATTTGATTGAAGAAGGAAAATCAATAGCTTGTTTAATGCCTACACTTCAAGAGTGTGCCAATTTTAATGAAAAGTTGCTGAAACTGGAGAAGAAAGAAATTTTGGAAGCTACAGCTATTGACAAAATAGAACACCAGGGAGTAATAATAGTGCTAAATGAGAAACTTCACGCAAAACTGGATTCATTAGAGAAATCTGTATCTAAGACTGCTGGATTAGAGAAGTTTTTACATGTATGTAAAGTCTGTAGAGTAATTTTGCGGCATAAATGAAATATTAAGGAAGGATTAGTAAATGGTGCGATGGGTAAAGGTTTTGATTTCATTAATTTTCCAAACAGGAATGAGGTTTAATACTTAGGCCATAAAATTTATCAGATTAATGCCATCAAGCAGATTGGTCGATGCATTGTATGTTTTTTGCTACTGAAAGATTTATATGTGCGGCTCCAGCAGTTCCCACTCTCTCTAGCGTATGCTATAACTATCCATAAATCACAAGATTTAAGTTTAGATGCAACTTTTATTAATATTGGAAGTATTGTATCTAAAGAAGGCATGTCATATGTAGCATTGTTGTGAGTTAGAACATTGTCTGGTTTGTTTTTGGTTGATTTTGAGGTAAAGAAAGTTACTGCTGATACTAGTTGTGTTAGAGAATACAATTAGTTAAGAAGTGTATATGCTCCTCACTTAGGACAGATTTTTTATTTCTCATAAATAGGATACTGTCCTAAACGGAAGCTCAGTAAGCAGTCAATGTATGTTCCTCTAAAGAAGCAAAACAAAGATAGGGAATGAGATGCTAAGATGAAAAAATTAAAAATTGATGAAGATATTGTAGGTTTTCAGCTGGAATACAGTAATGTGTCACTGCTATGTAAATGTGGTTCTCAATGTACTTTTCCATTTATTGCATTTTGTAAATCAAGTTCAACATAAAGGAGACAACAGACTTTGCTAGAACGTTTATGTAGTGATAGGACTGTAGTATATTCTGCTTCGGACATTCAAGATGTGGTAGGCATGCATAATGGATCTGTACTATCTTCTTTCAACAGTCAACAAGACGCTCAGGGATTTCGTAAAGTGATTCTTGGATGTTTGGAAGAAGAAGTTAATACTGATGAATTATTTGGACTGGGTTACACATGAAACCATGATAGTGAAGATTGCTCCTTTGCAACTTCTACTCAAATCAATTTGGATAGATTTATCTAATGAACATTACCATATTGTAAAACTGTGGGGCCGATTCCGATTCGGGCCGGAAATCTCTCCGACCGAGCCGGACCCGGAGAGATTTCCGACCGAATCGGACCCGTGCAGCCCGACCGAACGAGTACGATGCGCACGTATGCCATCGGACTCGAGTCGGTCGGACTCCCATTGAAGTCAATGGGAGCCTGTCGTACAACGCGTACGCGGGCTCCCATTGACTCAATGGGTGCGAGGCGAACAGGGGCGCCCCCTACAGCGTGTACGCGGCGAAGCGACTCGCGCGGCTACGCGTACAGGGGGGTCCGACACGGACCCCCAAAGTACGGCTCCGACTGCTCTTTGGAGCCGGAGTGCGTGGCTCGGTCGGACTGCTCGCGGCGCGCATCGTACTCACCTGGCCGGGGAACATCTCCATTGCGCGGTGCGAGTCGAGTCCGAGCGAGTCGGTCGGTGCGGTTCGACCCGGGAACGAGTCGGTCGGAGCGGTCGGGATGCCCGGACAAGTCGGTCGGCGAATTCGCATCGTACTCGCTCGCCCGGAAGCGCGTACGAATCGGTCGGGAAATAGGGCTCCGAATCGGATCCGGTTAAGCCGAATCCGATTCGGAGCCCTACCGGCCGAGATCGGAATCGGCCCCTGTGTCTTTTGACAGGCTAATCAAAAATGCAAACCAAAATATGACCTGTTCAAACCTTAGATCAGATTGTATGTCTACATTACAGATACAGAGAAGTAGAAAAAAACATTATATTGATGCTACAACAATGTGGAGCTGATGGATCAAAAATAGAAACTGAAATTGCAAACTTCAAAGCAGGACACATTTCAATTTCTGGAAGAACGTTCACAACACTGGCTATTATCTTTCATTAAGTACTTTATATAACTTCAGGACATTACACTGTGTATTTAAAAAATGCAACTGGATGGATAGAATGCAATGACAGCAACTACTTTTCAAACTTCCAAATTCATATCTATTCTTTCTTCAATCAAAGTTTTAAGGAATATTTGCATTTAAAGATTGATATATGGTGTTTGTTTTTTTATGGATGATCAGAGCGTAAGGTATGATTCATCCTAGCAGGGGTGATATTTTCAATATGAAGTCCGAAATTTCAACAAACATTACATCTATTTCGAGTAATGGACTATTTGAGCATCATATACTATATATATATATATATATATATATATATATATATATATATATATATATATATATATATATATATATATATATATATAGATATAGATATATATAGATAGATATATATATCTATATATATATATATATATATGTGTTTATATTAGTTGAGTACCTTTAGCTAGAATAACTTATTATGTGTTTGTATTGAGTGTGATGCATGGTATGCCTTATTTGTAGTGTAATACTGTGTAGTTCTGGGGGTTTTCTACAATCTACAGGATTGTTTTTTCCCCACTGTTCAATGATGATTATTTATACAGTACAGTACATTGTGTACGATGTACAAGTATAAAAGCTGAGAACAGTAAAAAACTGAAAATGATATATTTAAAGAAATATATGTTTTACAGTGTTACAGTTGTGTACTGCTTGTATATTAACAGAAATGTTTATTTTTCAGTAATTTGAACTTTAGTGTGAAACTTTTAAATATGTCTAATAGCATGTATTTCTGTTTTCTCTCTTTTATAACATAGCAATGGATTTAATTTTTGAAGCTGTTCCAGTAATCAATTCTGTATATAATTGTTATAAAATATATCAATTGATAGAGTAACAAACACCCTAGGACTCACTGATGCATACAGTAACATACCCTTGCAAACATTAATGCATTCACTCACTTACTTACTCACTCACTTATACACACACTGACACACTTTGGGACTCACTAATGCATACACTGACACACCCATGAACACACTGATGCTTTAACTGACATTCTCACTCACTCAGTGATACACACTGACACACCCTAGGTTTCGCTAATACATGCACACACTGATGCATTTTCTGACAAAATCACCAAATTACTCATCTACACACTGAGACACTCTGGGACTAACTGATACATACACTGACACACCCATGGACACAACAATTAATTCACTAGCACATTCAAACAGTTACTCATACACACCCTGACACACTCTAGGACTAACTACTACATGCACTGACACACCCATGGATTCACTAATGCATTCACTAACACAATCTCACACTTACTACTACATACCCTGGCACAACCTAGGACTGCCTAATACATACACTGACACACTCATGAACACACTGATGCATTAAATTACATACTCACTCAGTCATACATACACTGACACACCCTACATCTCACTAATAGAGACACTGACACACCCATGGACACACTGATGCATTAACTGACTCAGTCATACACACTCTAGAACTCACTAATACATACACCGACACACACATAAACAGACCTAAGTATTAAGGAACATACACACTAACTCAATCATATAGACTCTGACATACTCCTAGCTCTCTTTAATATATACACTGGCACAATCATGAACACACTGATGCATTAACTGACATACTCACTCACTCAGTCATACACACACTGACAGACCATAAGTCTCACTAATACATACACTAACACACCCATGGACACAATGATGCAATGTCTGACAAAATCACTGACTCACTCATATACACACTGAGACACCCTGGGACTAACTGATACAGCTGGTGGCTTAGTGGGCTAATGCATCCACTGTAGGGGCCTGTGTTTGACCTCATGGTCACAGGTTCAAATCCTGACAGGTCCACTTAGCCTTTCATCCTTCTGAGGTCGATAAAATGAGTACCATTGAGGTGGGTAACAATAAACATCTGTTATTCAGCGCCAAGATACCCTTCTGGGTGAATGTGCGCTTTACAAATACACATGTTATACACTGACACACCCATGGAACACCAATCCATTTACTAACACATCCAAACAGTTACTCATGCACACCCTGCCACAATCTAGGACTAACTACTACATAGACTGACCACACCCATGGATTCACTAACAAACTTATTTCTACACACCCTGAGTGTCTCAGTAACTCAGTGAGTGTATTTGTGTGCTAAAGGGAGTGTTAGTGTGTGTATATATTAGTAACTCCTCAGTCACTAACATATGCACGGGCACTCCCTTGAACACACTAATACACTCATTGAGTTACTGAGACACTTACTCATACACACAGAAACACACCCCAACACTAACTGATAAATATCCTAATACATCCATACATAAACACGTATACACCATATATACAATATATAAAGGAAACAAAAAACACAGCTCTTGTTTGATTATTTGGTTAGGTTCTAAAAAGAACTCTTTTTTAAATGATTAATGTACCCCAAACAAACTTCGTACTGAACCATTCCAAAACCAGTCCCATGTTAACGGACATGATATCAAAGTCAAAAATAGAGGCATCAAATGTGGATGGTAATAAGAAAAAAAGTTAACAAGGAGGCGTATTACAGTGGGTAAATATTCAGAGACAGACATATTTAGTTCAACAGGCATATGACACTGTAAACAATGGGTTGTCATGTCCACCAACGTGGGGGCCACAGCTGCCACCAATATGGTTGCTGAGGTGGATGGTGTCGCAGCAGTCGCAAATGAAACAGAAGGATGGGAAGCAGCTCCCTTCTCATGCAGTATCCTGTGGTTTGTTATCTCATGGATTGTCTTAATATGCTTCCACACGGAAGAGGTGCTGTGCCTGTACTTTTTTGCTATTTTTTGAGAAAGTTCTTTGCCACAGATGTTGCATTTGACAATTTTAGTACAAACTTTCTGTTTGCCTGATGGTATACTGAAGTATCGCCAGACATCATTTTTCTTCCTCCGTGTTGTTGCATGTTCTTCATCCTCTCTGTTTTCCAGCAGAACAGGATCTTCAGCAGGAGCAGGTGTTGATGCTACAACCATTGTGAATAGTTGTTGACCGTTACAACTGTGAAAACAGCAGATTCTCCAAGTTATGTCCTCCTTTCGCTGTTTCCTAATAAAGTTTGAAGTTTTGGGTGGGGTTTAATGGGAAAAAAGGTGTGGTCCCTATGTTTCCAAACAAATGAGGAGATTTTTCTGGGTTTCCGAGCGAATCCGGCAGATTTGCTGTGTTGTAAAACACTAAATCGAGTGAGTTCTACCTAAAAATGAATAAATTGTCATACATTGTGCACCTGTAATATGTCTACCATGTTGATTAACTCTGAAATATTGTTGTAAATTTAAAGTATTTAAGTTAATACATTTTTGGAGAATCTTCGGTAGCGGCACCACGGTTCTGTAGCAATCACATGATCGAAGTAGAAAACCATAGAGTTCTGGTTGACTAAAGTGTCTCGCGGGAACCGCAAAGTACCACAGAACTAAAAATAAATTCAATAACAAAAAACAATTACCAATATTTAAAAAAAAAGTTTAAAATGTATTATAGAATATAAAAACATTCAGTGGAAAAAATGATCTACACAAAAAAATCAAACAAAAAAAATTAAATGATTTGATATATTTTTACAATGAGGCCTTAAACAACAGAAGTATTTGGAAAAAAAACACAGTTGCAAAAAAACACCTTTAAAAATATTGAATGATTCTTGAAAGAACTATTCCTCAAATAGCACATACAAATAAAAAAAATCACCAAATATTTTTACAAATTTGTCCCAAAAAAAGGAACATTTTACTGAGAAAATTAAAAGTTAAAAAACCTTAGAAATCCACTTAAAAAACCAAAGGTTACAGGGACATTATAGTTAGGAAATAGAATTTAAAAACTAGGAAATTCACTGGAAAAAACAGAGGTTACAGAGAAGTTATAGTTAGGCTGACATTTCACTCGTACAATACCAGAGACATTCAGCAGTTATAGTTAGATGAGCTAAATATAACTTACGCCCCTGCAATGCACTGCTCATGACCACATATATATTAGATCACTGATGACATGGTCAGTGACATCAGGAGGGCTTCTTGGCCCCCAAGGTCCCTCAGCATCCAGGACGACTTGATCCCCAAACCAGTAGTGCGCCAGGAGGCGCATTTGCAGAGTGGTGGAGAAAGGGGGCATGGCCTCCAAAGACCTCTCAGCAATCCCGCTGTATGGGACTTACTGGAGGTAACAGAAAGGGCTCCTGGCCACCCAAGGATCCTCAGCATCTAAGGGGACTTCATCCCCCAACCAGTAGTGCCCGGGGATGCATGTTTGCAGAGTGGTGCAGAAAGGGGGCAAAGCCTCCAATGACTTCTCAGCAATCCCCCTAAGTGAGACTTACTGGAGGTAACAGGAGAGGTTGTTGGCCCCCAATGACCCTCTGCAGCCAAAGGGGCTTAATCCCCCAACTAGTTGTGCGCCAGGAGGTGCGTTTGCAGAGTGGTGCTGAAAGGGGGCGGGCCTCCGTCAACTTTCTTTTTACATTTTTTAATTTATTAAGGGAGAGGGCCTGTGTGCCCCCCTTCTCTGGGCCGATTTTGTCCCTGGGGACCCCATCCCCTGGGGCCCAGCCTTTTTTTTTTTATTAAAGAGAATGAGGGCGAGTGGCCCCCCTACCCGGGCTGATTTTGGCTCTGGGAGCCCCATCCCCTGGGCCCAGCCTTTTTCTTTTTTAATAAGGGCTGATGGGCCACGCGGCCCCCCTCCTGGACCGATATTGGCCCAGAGAACCTCATCCCCGGGGCTGGGCCTCTATTGTGGATGCCCTGGTCATGGAACATATAAGAGCAGTAAAAAATAAAGATATGAGCTATGCAACTGCGAGACATCTAGCACAATGTCAAAACGGCAACTGGAAAAGAATGGATTTCCTTGGGTTAGACACCATCCCAATAAATGAGAGAGGAGGTGACAGAAAACTTAAGCTAAGACAACTTGAGTCACGTTACGTCATTAGGCTACGAACTAAGACTCTGAGAGGCCTCAACAATGACAAAGAACTTTATGTACACTTGGAAAATTGAAAAATTGAGAAACTCTAACCAAGCTGCAAAGCGGAAATGTAATATTTGGATGCAATTGCAATAGGGGTACTAACCCGTAATTGGAATATGACACTTAGGGGCCGATTCCGATCTCGGTCGGAGGCGCACCCAATACCATTCGGTCGGGAAAAAAGCCATGCGAAAGCCTGTTTCCCGACCGATCCGCACATCATTCCGAACGAGCAAGTACGATGCGCACAACAGCATAGAATCCGGCCGAGTCGTACTCACCCAATCCAGGTCCTGTTCTCCGACCGAGGCGAATCCGGAAACGCCGAATCGAGTCGCACGGAAGGGAAAATGCAGCCCCGTCCGGCCGGACAAGTACGATGCGCTTTCCGTACGCGCCGAACCCGTCGCTACGTCCGGCACGTCAAAGCTTCCGGGAGAGGCGCACATAAGCTCCGATTCGCGCCACAACACGATCCACGGCTACGAGGCGAACACGCCAGCGACGAGGACGAGGCGAAGCAACGAGAAAGACGAACGAGACGAACCAACCATGAATCCCTTCGTTCCGATCCTACCATTATTCTACATTTACTACCGGAACAGGCACGGACGCGTACGGCGCAGAAGGTAAGTCAGACACCAACCACAAAAACATACAACACGTACACGACACATCACACACACACAGAGGGATGCAGAATTTACCTACACCAGCAACAGCAGCACCATAGGGGCGGGATGCCCATCACCAATGCCACATATGCACACAGGGGCCTGGATGCGCACCACCACCACCACCCCTACCCAGGGGGGGCTGGATGCCTACCACTACTACCACCCTTACCCAGGGGGGGCTGGATGCCCACCACTACTACCACCCTTACCCAGGGGGGGCTGGATGCCCACCACTACTACCACCCTTATCCAGGGGGGGCTGGATGCCTACCACTACTACCACCCTTACCCAGGGGGCTGGATGCCTACCACTACTACCACCTCTACCCAGGGGTGCCAGATGCCTACCACTACTACCACCCTTACCCAGGGGGCTGGATGCCTACCACTACTACCACCCTTAGCCATGGGGGTGCCAGATGCCCACCACTACTACCACCCTTACCCAGGGGGGCTGGATGCCTACCACTACTACCACCCTTAGCCATGGGGGTGCCAGATGCCCACCACTACTACCACCTCTACCCAGGGGGTGCCAGATGCCTACCACTACTACCATCCTTACCCAGGGGGGGCTGGATGCCTACCACTACTACCACCCTTAGCCATGGGGGTGCCAGATGCCCACCACTACTACCACCCTTACCCAGGGGGGCTGGATGCCTACCACTACTACCACCCTTAGCCATGGGGGTGCCAGATGCCCACCACTACTACCACCCTTACCCAGGGGGGGCTGGATGCCTACCACTACTACCACCCTTACCCAGGGAGGGCTGGATGCCTACCACTACTACCACCCTTACCCAGGGGGGGCTGGATGCCTACCACTACTACCACCTCTACCCAGGGGGTGCCAGATGCCTACCACTACTACCACCCTTACCCAGGGGGGGCTGGATGCCTACCACTACTACCACCCTTAGCCATGGGGGTGTCAGATGCCCACCACTACTACCACCCTTACCCAGGGTGGGCTGGATGCCTACCACTACTACCACCCTTATCCATGGGGGTGCCAGATGCCCACCACTACACCACCCTTACCCAGGGGGGGCTGGATGCCTACCACTACTACCACCCTTACCCAGGGGGGGCCAGATGCCTACCACTACTACCACCCTTACCCAGGGGGGGCTGGATGCCTACCACTACTACCACCCTTACCCAGGGGGGGCTGGATGCCCACCACTACTACCACCCTTACCCGGGGGGGCTGGATGCCCACCACTACTACCACCCTTACCCAGGGGGGGCTGGATGCCTACCACTACTACCACCCTTACCCAGGGGGGGCTGGATGCCTACCACTACTACCACCCTTAGCCATGGGGGTGCCAGATGCCCACCACCACTACCACCCTTACCCAGGGGGGCTGGATGCCTACCACTACTACCACCCTTAGCCAGGGGGCTGGATGCCTACCACTACTACCACCCTTAGCCATGGGGGTGCCAGATGCCCACCACTACTACCACCCTTACCCAGGGGAGCTGGATGCCTACCACTACTACCACCCTTACCCGGGGGGCTGGATGCCTACCACTGCTACCACCCTTAGCCAGGGGGGCTGGATGCCTACCACTACTACCACCCTTAGCCATGGGGGTGCCAGATGCCCACCACTACTACCACCCTTACCCAGGGGGGGCTGGATGCCTACCACTACTACCACCCTTAGCCATGGGGGTGCCAGATGCCCACTACTACTACCACCCTTACCCAGGGGGGGCTGGATGCCTACCACTACTACCACCCTTACCCAGGGGGGGCTGGATGCCTACCACTACTACCACCCTTACCCAGGGGGGGCTGGATGCCCACCACTACTACCACCCTTACCCAGGGGGGGCTGGATGCCCACCACTAACAACAACTCCACTCACAGGATGGCTAATACATGTCGCAACAAGCACACACCAACATAAAGAATGCAACATTAAAACATCCCCCCAAAACCATGACAAGCGTGCGTAGACTGTGTCAAATGCCTACGACACAGAACATGATCATCAACATACAATGTGACACCCTATTGCATGTGCCACACATAAATGTGTGTGGCCCCCACAATGCAAGCAGGCCATGACCATTGTGGCAATGGGGTCCAAACCCCCATCATCACAGTGACCAAAATGTAAGTGTGGGGTCCTGAGCTGAAGCACATCTTGACCATTGTGGCAATGGGGTCCAAATCCCCATCATCACAGTGCACAAAATGTAAGTGTGGGGTCCTGAGCTGAAGCACATCTTGACCATTGTGGCAATGGGGTCCAAATCCCCATCATCACAGTGCCCAAAATGTAAGTGTGGGGTCCTGAGCTGAAGCACATCTTGACCATTGTGGCAATGGGGTCCAAATCCCCATCATCACAGTGACCAAAATGTAAGTGTGGGGTCCTGAGCTGAAGCACATCTTGACCATTGTGGCAATGGGGTCCAAACCCCCATCATCACAGTGACCAAAATGTAAGTGTGAACAAAGTAGAAGCTGCAACTGGCAAACTGCATGGACAAATCCTGGTCACAGAACAACAAACACAACTGTGGCAAAGTAGTGCAGGTGTCCCATTGCAACATAGATTTGGGGAGGCAAACAGTGCAGTGCAAATAAGACATACCTCTGGCCAGCTGCATACAAACATCACCCATGGTGTCTGACACCGTCAACATACATCAATGACACAATGACAGAAGTGACCATCACAATGCAGACCCACATATGTGCACCAATGGACACACCAATGCAGATACCCTGTGTAGACTGCAGATGGCAGGTGAACAGATACCATACCATGGCAGCAATGGGACACATAAACAATGATCATTGTGATGACTGATGACCTAGGAGTCCCAGGGACAGCAGGGCAAACACACCAAACAACATACAGATAATGGCACACCATGAATATGCCAATGCAGTGGCGCTGATGCACAAACACAAACAGGCAGACACACACTGCACATCAAACACAACAGGTGAGGGGGGGGGACCAGTGTCCCCAGGCAACCACACAACACATGAGGAGGCCTGAAGACCAAACACACAGATGTGCATACAGTGCCACACAAAGGTAACTCAGGGATCCAATTCCCCTATGTGGGCAATCAGGCATTGTCAGATGAGAGGGAGCACAAATCACACATGTCACACAAGCATGTAGGAACAGCAACCCACACAGTAAGACACCGAGGCACCACAGCACCACCCCCAGGGCCCACACAATGTGGTGACCCTGGGCTGCATTACAATACCACTGTGATGACAAAGCCAGATGTCGTTCACACTGTGAACCACAGTCATGTATCCTGAGCAAAGAATCACCAGCACACCCACACAAGCACAAATCAATCAGCATGGCCAGTAAGCCAAGGCCAACATGGAGGCAGGGGTCTTGCCGGGCAACAACTCTCATCTGCACACACTAAACAACACACACCTCGACCACCAACAATGTGCTGCAGTGAAGCTCACATGCACAGGTGACATTGCGCATGCACCCATGACAATCCCAGGGGGTGGGTGGGAAGCAAGGTGCAGAAACACAGCACACATGGCCACTCAACAAGACTCCTAAATGTCTGACACACTGCACACTACGCCGTACATGGACATGACGGCAACACCACACCAACCAATGGGATCCCAGCCACAGTCACACACCAATGAAGAAGCCAAGGTCACCCACAAAGAACACACATGGACAACTACCAACATTGCAGCCCTGACCCTGAGGAGTGCCAGCAGTCACACACACAACGTGTCACAAACAATGAAAGCTAACACAAACCGGAAATCACATTACAGGAGTAAACAACAAGTGCTAAGGGGAATCCTAACTGTGACCCATCAGCGCCTGCCCACAAACTCAGCCCTGACAGCAAACACACCTATGGGTGACACCCTGATGACCAGTAATGTGCCATGCACCCACATCACAGAGAACCCAGGGAGTAGACTTTGGGGGAACATAGCTCAACTCAGCAAGCATCACAAACAGGAACATCACTAGGGATCCCAGCACGCATAGCAAAATGGAAGTGAACACACAGACATGCTCATACAACACACACCTTGGGCGCAGGCAATGTCACAGGAGCACACACTGCCATGAGGGGACTCCACTCCTGTGTGAGGAAAGCTGTGCCATATGTCGCATCAGTAGGGCTCCATCATGTCAGCACAACACTTTGTCACACAGTAAACAATTAGCACCAAATCAAGGCTCCCATCACATCAGCCTGGTCATGGGAGTGTCAACGAAATCATCAGCACAGATCCAACACACATGTACAGCAAGTTGCACTGACAACACAGATGAGTCCTTCCCCATTGATGCCCAAACCTGCATGTCCACTGGAGATGGCCACACGGTCAGGGAAGTAGACGAATTGAACAATGGCAAGCACTACAGATGTGCAGGGATGGAAGCCACAGATGTGACATTGCTAATGTAACTAGGAAATTCCATTGCCAAATATTGTAAACATGACACCCACAGATGCTGTTAAGGATGACATGGATACACCACAGGATAGGACACTGTCCCTCTGGACCACATGGGGCCCTGCCCAGTGACACTTCATTGTCATGAGACCAAAGATCATCATCCCTGCTGCAAGGGCATGGTCAGCATCATCAACATCATGTACATCAGAAGTAATAGCATTAGAGAACAGAAAGTTGCTTTATTCAGCATATGTGTGTCCAAAAACTCAGAGAACAGTAATGCTCCAACAAAGGCCAATGGCCAGTCCATCAAGTAAGTCAATACAGGGTGACAGTGGCAGATGTCACCCTACGCATGCCTGCACTGCACAAAACCAGGGACAATCCACTAGGAGGGGCAACCGGGGGGCAGGCCAGGCACCGCAGGGACAGGATCAGGGCTCACCAGGAGGAGGCAGGGAAGGGGTGGTGGGTGCTGGAGAGCCACTGACAACTGCAGTGGAGGTGTCTGACATGGTGTGTGCCGGCACAACTGGGGGGCATGGCTCAGATGGTGTGTGTGCTGGCACGACTGCAGATGACCCTGCAGATGGAGTGGACAGGTCCGCCACTGCAGTGCCCAAGTCAGACAGGGTGGTAGTGGACTCCACTGCAGTGCCTACCTCCAGGGGAGGAGAATGGGGAAAAGGCAAGGTGGGCTGGACAGAGGGGGAGGACACCCTCACCACATCAGTTGCACAGACAAGCGCAGCGGGGAGTGTGGTGCCGGGAGAGCAAGTGGCAGGGGGAGAAGGCCTGATCCTCTTGGGGATGGTATATCTGTGGGTGGGGGAACCTGGGGCAGGGTGTGGTGGGGGCACCTGTAGAGTGGGGGCCTGAGGGATGGAGGAAGGAGACCTGGTGCCTGAGCTGCAGGGCGGCGGCGGGGTCTTGCTCTTACGACTCCGGGGGACTTGCGGGTGGGGGCCTCAGTCTGTCTGCGCCTGGGGGAGGGTGTCCGGGGGCGAGGGGCACTCTGCTCCGTGTGGGTGGGCTTCCTCTTCCCCCTGGATGCTGGAGCAGCTGGATCATAGGGGATGAGGCCGAGGTCACAGAGGAAGAGCCGCTGTGACTTTGGGGTTGCAGGTGAGGCAAGGGAGGGTGCTTTGGAGGGAGAGGCAACTGAGGACTGCGCAGTGCTTGTGGATGCGTGTGTGTGTTCCAGGGCCCCATCCCCTGTGAGTCTGGTGTCAGTCCCCTGACTGTGCGTGCGTGTGCGTTTTGTTTGTGGCATGTGTGTCTGTGTGCTGGACGTGTGTGTGCTGGTGTGTGCCTGTGCCGGTGTGTGTGTGCTTGGGACGGGTAAGGTGCTGGGGAGTGTGGATGGAGCAGAGGCAGGAGGGGTGAGGGACTGTCTGAGGAGGGACACTGCTGCCGTCAGGGAGGAGTCCATGGACTGATTGCCCCTGTGTAGGTCAGACATGCCCGATGAGATGCCCTCCATGAACGACACCAGCTGAGTCAACAGAGCGGTGTGTGCATGGAGGACACTCAGCATGGCTGTCTGCCCTACATGGAGCTGGCGAAGGAGGTACACAGACTCCTCACTCAGGGCAGCAGGGGACACAGGGGCAGGGGGTGCGGTGCCTGGCCCGAAGGAGACACGCTCCCGAACATGGGAGCCTCCACGGACCTGGGGAATGGGAGCCGATGGGAGGGCGGTGGTGGTGCTGGTGGTGGCGGGGACAGCAACACTAGCTGGGGTGTGGTGGCTGCTGACACCCGCCTCCATAAGGGAGTCATCCTCCGAGCCGCTGTGGTCCTCAGCTGAGGTGGATGGTGCTGAGGACTCCTCGGTGTGGCTCCCCTCGCCCTCCGTGCCACTGGGTCCCTCCGACCACTCCTCGGCTGTTGACCCAGTCTGGCTCTCCGGCTCCTCCTGGTCCGTGGAGCTGTCCCCTTCTGTGGCCGTGGATGTATCTGCAATCAATGGGGAAACAGACAGACATCAGTCACCTGCACCAAACGCACACACCACTGTGAGCACAGCACATTACAGAGCAAGCCCTGGCATCATTAGTTGAACATTGCTAAAAGTGCCCTAACTGAACAGGAGAAGCCAATTGTCAGTCTGATGCCAACCATGGCACTCACATCCCACATGGCCTTGCACCCATCTGTCTGGTGTCTGTTGGATAGCAACACCCCAGTGTGGACACATGCACCACCTACACAGTAGTTGGACAGTGCAGAGGACACGGTGTAGCATGTGGACATGCACACATCACAACTCTTGCCACTGAGTCAGTACAGGTTTCCGGATGAAAGGGATGCCCAGAGTCAAATAGGAAATGCATGTGATGCATACCAGCGACAGACACCATGATGCACCCATGTCCTGATAGCCATCGCCACAATGGTGTGCATGTAGCACATGTCACTCCCCTGCAGGATCACCAATAAGTAGACACATGTCATGGCAGAGGCATGACTGCTAAGTCATACATCACTGTCTCAGTGATGTATGACTTGGCAGCCAGACAACAACACTCTGCACTGTGTCACAATAGTAGGTCATGGGGAATGCAAGTCCTGGAGCTGCACAAGTGCACATGTACATCCCCCACACAACACATCATCTGAACCCTCATCTGTCCAGGTCATACCGATTGGACATATGGGAGACCTGTGACACTACCCTCTGAACCTGAGCCCCTCACAATCTGCTGTGAATGGGAAACAGCTGCCTGAACTTCACATTCGCATACCCCAGTCTGCACGGGCAGCTGATCAAACACCTATGTGACACACAAGTATCGTCTCCTATGGTCACATCTCCAGTGGCATGCTGAGCCCCAACCGAGAAACACCCCAGCAGTCCTGGCAACAAATCCACAGCACACTGACACAGAGGCAGACACCTGAGGGGTCAAATCACTGCGCACAACGTGTCAGCTGATACACGGGAGTGGGAGTACAGGTGTATTGGATGGGCTGGAGTAGGCATGACTGTCCTGCCCCACATGAATGAGGGATGAGCCCTGGACAGTGGATAGCTGGCTATGTATGTGTGACACACGTAATCTGCACACTCCTGGGGCCCAAACATTGTTCCCACCCGCTGCATGGGTGTGTGCCAGATACCCCAGGCACATGTGGTGGCTCAGCTCAGCAAGTGGACCGCATATCAAAGCAACACGCAGATTACATGTCCGAACACAGGCATTGTGTGAACAATGGACCCACCCATGTTGCCCACAACAGAGTTAGGGAAACAGATGCTGTCCCCCACCTTGAGTGAAGCAAACTGCAAGGACACAGTCCCAAGTGACACAATTCCCTGACTGTAAGGGCCACACCTGGGTATCAGATGAGGAGTGGGCAGTGCACAATAGAGGGACATGGCTCCTGGACAACATGACTGCTGTACTGTGGCAGTTTAACCAGGCCAGAGGAGGGCACATAGCATGTAATACAGAGTTCACAGTGCAGTCTTTGACTCACCCCCTCCTTGCTGCTGTCTGGCCTTCAGCTGCCCATCCAGGTCTGGAAACACCACCGCCAGGATCTGGAGCATGTGGGGGTCAGGGTCCGTGTTCCGCCCCTCCTGCGAGGAGGCGACAGCTTCAGCTGGACCCGTGCAATCCTCCGGGTCCAGCCCCGAAGGTCCTGCCACCTCTTCTGGCAGTTGCGGATCCGGCGCTTGTAGACCCCCACGGACCGGACAGCCTGGACGATGTCCTTCCAGATCTCCTGCTTCCGATGGGCATTAACCTGTGAGGATGACAAAGTGAAAAGGCCATTACTACACATGCAACATATCCGTGCATGACACAGTTGTATATACATGTCTCAATCACAGGGGCACATGATGTACACAGGCAGTGCAACGCTGCCCATGGACAGTTTGCCAGAAGTCACTACATGGTATCATTGCATGGGAAGTAAAACCTTGTACAAATGCACTGTCACTGCACCATACCTGTCCAGTGCATGTCACTACACACTATGGGGGGTGACAACTACTCAGTGAGCCTGCTAGCCAGTGGCGTGCAGACTTTCAGCCTTGCTAGTCAGACAAAATGCACATTCAGAAAGGCAGTGCACAGAACACTCACCTGCTCCCCTGGTGTCCCATACAGCTTGCTGTACTGTGGAAGTAGGCTGTCCAGCAGGGCCTGGTTCTCCTCAAGGCTGAAGGCTGGGGCTCTCTCCACAGTACGTGCCATTGCAGGGTCCAGAGGGGGCAGAGACAGCAGCAGTGCAGTGGCAGATGTCGTCCTGGAGCATGTAGTGCAGGCAAGTGAGCTCTCAGGGGAACAGCCAGCAATTTATATGTGCTGCAGAGGCAGATACTGTCCCATGTGTCCAAAGTGATAGGTCCAAGTCGTTTGCATCTTCTGAATCTGGCCAATCCATGGAATAGCAGCACCAATACACGCCCACAGCATCCTTCAAATCTTCAACTTCATGACATACATGATTTTGCAACATTGTTGTGGGTGACCAACTGAATTTACAGCAACCGACTCGTTCGAATTTTGAAAACGCGTCCGTTGCCAGGCTAGGCCATTGACAATGGGTGCGCACCGATCGGTCCATTGCTGTTCAACGCGTACAGGGGTACAACGCGTACCCGCACACATTGAATGCAATGGGCCGGCCGGGTGCACCGATCGGTCCATTGCTGTTCAACGCGTACAGGGGTACAACGCGTACCCGCACACATTGAATGCAATGGGCCGGCCGGGGCACCGATCGGTCCATTGCTGTTCAACGCGTACAGGGGTACAACGCGTACCTGCACACATTGAATGCAATGGGCCGGCCGGGTGCACCGATCGGTCCATTGCTGTTCAACGCGTACAGGGGTACAACGCGTACCCGCACACATTGAATGCAATGGGCCGGCCGGGGGCACCGATCGGTCCATTGCTGTTCAACGCGTACAGGGGTACAACGCGTACCCGCACACATTGAATGCAATGGGCCGGCCGGGGGCACCGATCGGTCCATTGCTGTTCAACGCGTACAGCGGTACAACGCGTACCCGCACACATTGAATGCAATGGGCCGGCCGGGTGCACCGATCGGTCCATTGCTGTTCAACGCATCCCTGTACAAGTGACTGGCATATGTCACCATGCCTGTCTCAGATGAACATATGCCAGCCACAAATAGCTCCCAGGGAGTGAGGGGCACACCTACAACACCACAGCCTGTCCAAACTGTATCATAAGGCATGTAAGGCTGCATTTCCTATTGTGTGTATGTTGGTGTACATGTTGTCCTGTGGGTGTCACCTGGGGGAAGCCAACCCCAGGCTGTGCACATGTTCATGGGGACAGGATCCTGGGTGTTACGTGTACATGACCACTGTGATGTGCAACTGTTCATATCTGAGCATGTGCCATGCTCACATTTCACGGTGGTGTATGTGTATGTCATGTCACATACCCCGTGAGTCCCATGTGGGACGGTATGTTTGAGCCAGGGTGACCCAGTGGCACAATAGTGATGGTCCTCCACAGTCTGTGTGCATGTAGTGTTTACAATGTCTCTGATTTCATGTGCACAATGGGAGACAGTCTCCACATCCACGTTGTTTGTGCATGGACTTTGATGTTGTGCGTGTGTGTGTCACAGACGTCCATGTCTGTCCTGCAGAGGCAAGTGGAACCACTACCTGTGGGGGTCATGGTTGTTTTGCTGTGGTGTATACATGATACTCCATGTAATGCCAGTGTCCATGTGGCAATACAGGGTCCCTGGGAATGTACCTGTCGTTGAGCTGTGATGCCTGGGGCACATCTGTCCTCACATGTCACTGTGGGGGGTGATTGTAACATGGCAGCAGGAGATGGGAACTGTGACACGGCCTCATGATATCCAATGGGCCAACCTGGGACTAATTGATGCCACTTGTTGAACCGTGATGACAGATGTTGGCCATGTATGTACCATACATGTCCTTACGGAACTGCACACTTCATGTAGTTGTGCCTCATAATGATGTATGATGTGATATTGAGTGTGTTCAATGCCGCATATGTGGGGTGACTGACAATCTTGCTTTCTTCTCCTCTGCACTGCAGGGCTCCTGCTGTCCATAGACCATTCCCAGACCTGGCAACGATGGTGGAACGGGACAGCATCCGACAGTACCGCTTCACCAGGCAGCTGATTGAGGATTTGGCAGTGCAGTTGGCCCCACATTTGCAGCCTGGCCGGCCGTATCCTACAGCGCTGACCCCCAAGGTGAAGGTGATGGCAGCCCTACACTTCTTTGCCACCGGTACCTTTCAACACACTGTGGCGACTGCTGGTGGGATGTCACAGACCATGTTCAGCCGTGTGCTCCGCGATGTTTTGGAGGCAATGTTGCTATACCTGAACCGGTACATCTATTTCCCTAGACTGCAACGACTCACTGACGTGAAGAGTGACTTCTATGCCCTGGGGAGGATGCCGCATGTCATTGGCTCCATTGATGGGACACATGTGGCTTTGGTACCACCACAGGCACATGAACAGGCCTACCGTAACCGCAAACACTACCACTCGGTCAATGCACTGGTGGTGTGTCTTGCAGATATGACCATCACACACGTGTGTGCCCGTTTCCCTGGTTCAGCACACGATGCCTTTGTGATGAGGAGTAGTCGCATCCCCAGGATGATGGCACAGATGCAGAACCAGCGTGCCTGGCTTGTCGGTGTGTACTGACTTTGTGCCATTGTGTGTGATCTGATCTGTAGTATTCCGCCCACTTTTCCAAGTCAGCTAATGTGCACTTGTCTGTCCGTAGGTGACTCGGGATACCCCAACATGCCATGGTTGCTGACACCCCTCAGGAACCCTGTGACACCAGCCCAGATGCGCTACAATGAGGCACATGGTCGGACCAGGAGAGTGATTGAGCGGACATTTGGTCTCCTGAAGAGCCGCTTCCGCTGCCTCGACAAGACAGGAGGGTCCCTCCCATATGCCCCAGCGAAGGTGTGCAAGATTATCATCGTCTGCTGCATGCTCCACAACCTGGCAGTGCGGAAGGAGTTGCCTCTCATCCAGGATGACAATGACCAACATCCGCCACCTGTGGAGGATCCTGGCCTGGACCACGATGCCAGTGATGATGATGATGATGATGATAGTGATGTCCGCACACAGCTCATCACCAACTTCTTCAGCTGAATGTGAGTATCCAGAGATGTCAGGTCAATGATGTGAGTTATGCATGATATGTGTGGGTGGTGCTCTGGTGCTGTTAGAGTGTGTCCATGGGCTACTTGACTGGATGTGTGTAGCGATGTGTGCTTACAGGTAGTCTGTACTCCCCAACAGTGTTGACATGCTAACTTGGTTCTGGGTGGGTATCTTGTAACATGTATTGTGCATGAGTTTTGCTGTTCTGTCCTGTTCTCCATTGCTTTTGACTGTGTGTCATTTCTGTCCTTCACAGGGTACTTTCAGATTCGTTTGGTCAACTGTGTCCACCGACGACGTGATTGCACTTCCAGGGTGGTAGCTGTTGTGTCCCTACAGGTGATGTGCGCCACACCCATGGACTTCCTTCCTTCTACAGTTGTTGACTGTGTGCCCGCTGCCAGGTGGGATTACCTTGCATCTGTAGTGGTTACGACATGTTGCAACTGTGTAATAAACCTGTGCTTCACTTTGTGATGTGCGTTGTCTGTGGTCACACATTTGACTGCCATTTGCTTACTGCACCTGTGGGCTACTTGACTACAACTGGGAATAGGTGTGGTGTCTGTGCATTGCACCGTCTTTCCTGGCAACATCAGTGTAGGCAATGAGTCAGATGGCCTAGGTGTGTATGTGTTGTGTAGCCCTGGTGGTGTGTCTCCCTCATATGTGTCACGTTGCCATTACTCACATGCCTGTGTTGTACTTGCTGTTGCAGTTCGCATACACAGTGTAATTTTGCAGTTCATCATCCCCATGACAGCACCCACGTTGGAATCACAACAGAGGCAAGTATGGTGTATTAGTGTGTTTATTGTGATACATTTGTGTGAATAGTGCACAGGATGGTTAGTGCTGTACATTTATATTGCAATCAGAAGTTCCTAGATGAATTGAAAGTCCTGGTAGACAAAATCCCCAGTATCGGGGCCACAGTTGTCTGAGACATTGGTCCAACTTGTACTCCCCATGTCATGTGTGGGAGTTGTGTTGCCGTCAACAGGGTGAACAGTTTGCGCACAAAGGTGATCATCCAGAACAGGTTCAGGCTTCCTTGGGGTTGCACATGGCCATCGGCCTCTCACTTGCCCCTCCTCGGACGACCCCTCTTCTTTGGGGGGCCCCTCAAGTGCAGGCTGCTGCGGTGCAGTGGACTCTCCGCCAGAGTCATCCTCCCTCCCTGTGGCAGTTGCAGTTGTTCCGGCACCAGATGTTGTTGGCACACAGGGAGGTGTAGACTGGTTGCTGGTCATCTGGCGGAGGCATTGTAATATGTCCCTATGCACCGCCGTCATCTCTTGCAGTGTGTCCCACTTGGACTCCACGCGGGACATGTGTGAGTCCAAGCGGGCATGATGGGCAGCCTGCTGCTCTTTGATGTCCCTGAGGAGCCCCACTACCTGGCTGAGATCTCCGGTGCTGGACTGGTACGCATCGGCTATGCGTGCCAGTTGTGGGTCATCATGCACACCAGACACCTCTGCAAGCAGCGACCTCTGTCTCCCACCCCTCCCACCACCCCTGCCGACATGTGCAGTGCGTGCAGTGGCATGCACAGATGACCCTGGTCCCCCTTGGGGGTTGGTGGTGGTGGTGGTGTCCATGGCCCCACGTTGGTCCAGGGTCCCTGTGCTGGTGGTGCTCCTTGTTCTGTCCATGTCGGCAGGGATGGTATTTGTGGTGACAGTCGTTGGAGGGGTGGGTGCAGGGGGTGCAGCTGGTGGTCCTGCTGGTGCTGCAGCTGGTGGTCCTGCTGGTGCTGCATGATGACTTGCACCGGAGGTGCCAGGTTGGTCTTCTTCATCCGAGGAGGGCAGAGGCTGTTCGACACCAGTGAGCTCCGTATCCTCTTGAGCCTGGGACTGGGACTCCTCAGCGTCTGCTGCTGTGTCCCCATCATCACCTGTTTTTGGGAGACACACACAATGTATGTTATGTTTCTGCAGGCATCAATGCTTGACACACCTGACAGTTGTGACTGTGCCTCTGGGTGCGGGCCTGTACATTGCATTGTCCTAAGTTGTCACAGTCAGGGGTTGATATTGGTGTAGCACATTGTCCTGCATTATTTGGGCATTTCTATGTATTTGTTGGGGTGTGAACATGGTCTGCATTGGTTGTATTTGGTTGACAGCCGGCCCTCCTTCCCACCCAGCCAGTCAGTTATCCCACCATGGACTGTGCTTGCATTGCAGGGAGTGAAAGTTGTCTTTCAAGATGTCAGTCAGTGGTGTCCTGCTGTTGGTTGTTGCACAGTTGCCAGCGGGGCCTTGTGCTCCCCACAGCAGTTGCCAGTGTCAGCCATCTTGTCAGTTGTTTTCCACTCCCTGTGATGTGAGCATGGTTCAGGGTGGTGTTGATGGGACAGTTGTGGGGGTGAGCTATGTCTGTGACTATGACTCCCATCATGCTATTGCCTCCACCCCACTTCCCAGCATTCCCATACTTACTTGCTTTTGTGGGGAGTTCAGTGTGTGTGGGTGTGAGAGCAATGGCAAGATGGCTGACAGTGGTGTCCTGCTGTTGGTTGGTGTGCAGTTCCCAGCATGCCCTTGTGCTCCCCACAACACAGCACCAGTGTCAGACATCTTTGATGGGCCTTTCCACTCTCTGTGGGATGTGCATGCGTGAGTGTGAGCTTGCTGGGCCATGTGGGTGGGGGATGTTGAGCTGTGACTACGACTCCCATCATGCTATTGCCTCCACCCCCCTTCCCAGCATGCCCATGCTTCCTTCCCTTTGACTCTGCTTCCCTGTGGGGTTGTGTGCCTGTGCTGACAAGATGGCTGACAGTGTAATCCTGGGGTTAGTTCTGCTACAGGTCCCATGTGTGTCCTTGTGCTTCACTCTGCATGACCCAGTGTTGTGGTTCTTTGTGGGATAGATTATTGGTGTGTGAGGCAATGCATTCTCCCAGGTGAGTTGTGTGGAGTTTGTGTTAAGGGGGAGGTGTGAAAAGCTGCTGGTGACTGTGGTCGGTGCTGTGAGTCCTCCTTCCCACCCAGCCAGATATCCCACCATGGACTGTGCTTGCATTGCAGGGAGTGAAAGTTGTCTTTCAAGATGTCAGTCAGTGGTGTCCTGCTGTTGGTTGTTGCACAGTTGCCAGCAGGGCCTTGTGCTCCCCACAGCAGTAGCCAGTGTCAGCCATCTTGTGAGTCCTTTTCCACTCCCTGTGATGTGAGCATGGTTGTGAGTGGTGTTGATGGGCCAATTGTGAGGCTGAGCAATATCTGTGCCTACAACTCCCATCATGCTATTGCCTCCACCCCCTTCCCAGCATGCCCATCCTTCCTTCCTTCCTTTGACTCTGCTTCCCTGTGGGGTGGGCTGCCTGTGCTGACAGGATGGCTGGGAGTGTTGTCCTGGCAGTTGTTTGGCTAAAAGTCCCAAGAGTGTCCCTGTGCTTCACACAACATAACCCAGGGTGGTGGTTCTTTGTGGGATCTTGAGTTAGGATGTGAGGCATTGCATTCTCCCAGGTGGGTTATGTGGAGTTTGTGTTGAGGGGGTGTGTGAGGGGAGGTGCTTGTGACTATGGTCAGTGCTGTGAGTCCTCCTTCCCACCCAGCCAGATATCCCACCATGGAACGTGCTTCCATTGCAGGGAGTGCAAGTTGTCTCTCAGGATGTCAGTCAGTGGTGTCCTGCTGTTGGTTGTTGCACAGTTGCCAGCAGGGCCTTGTGCTCCCCACAGCAGTAGCCAGTGTCAGCCATCTTGTGAGTCCTTTTCCACTCCCTGTGATGTGCGCATGGTTCATGGTGGTGTTGATGGGACAGTTGTGGGGGTGAGCAATATCTGTGACTACGACTCCCATGATGCTATTGGCTACACTGACTTGCCCAGCATACACAGAATTCCTTTCTTTCAGTGGTCTTCACTGTGTGTTGGTGTTGTAGTGGTGGCTACATGTCTGGATGTGTTTGTTAGTTATATTTGTGCCACTGCCTAGCTGTAGTTGTAGTTGTGTTTGTACATGTGATGACACGGTTAAATGTAACTTTGAGATGGCATGTGTTGTGTTTATCTGACTGACATACACATTTTGGGATGATTCTGTTCTGGTTGCTGTGTAATTGCTAAGAGTGCATGGTTTGACTCTCCCTTGACAGTGATGTGTGTGTGTATTGTGGCAGAATATTGTGTACATTTGTTGTGTACTCACCAGGCTCTGGGATGTTTTCTAGTCCATAGACGCTCACTGGCGGTAGGATGGCCCGCACCTTCTCCTCCCAGGGCCTGAGGTATACTGGCTTGGCAGGAGGGCCACTGCCGGTGTGTTTGCTCAGGAGGTAGTCCTTCTTCAGCAGCTCCCGTACCCTCCTGCGCACGTCATACCACCTGTTCTGGATGTCAGTCTTTGTGCGCAGACATGGTGATTGTGCGTTCACCCTGTTGATGATCCTCTCCCACATCTTTGTTTTCTGGGCGATGGGTGTCTGTTGGACCAGTGCGCCAAACAGCTGTGGCTCTACCCTGAGGATCTCGTCTACCATGACTTCCAATTCACAATCTAGGAACTTGTGATTCTTCTTTGGGGGCATGGTGATGGGTGGTGATGGTGAGTGATGTGTGTGTTGGTGTGCAGGTGAAGGTGTGTGAGTGTGTGTTTTGCTGGGTGTATGTGAGGTAGCTATTTGTTGGTGTGCTGATGGTGTGTGGCTTGTGTGAGGGATGAGCTGTGGGTGTGTGGTTGCTGTCTGTTGAGTGCTGGCAGGTGAATAGGATTTGCAAAGGATCATGGTTGGGATTTGTGTCCTTTATATGGGTGGAGTTGTGGGTGTGTCTTTGTTCTCTGTCCCCACCCCCCAGTATTTATTGGCTTTGTAATTGCTTGTTTGGCCTTTTTTTGTGTATTTTCCCTTAGTACTTTCTGTGCATGTTGGAAACGTTCTTGTGACCGAGTCGGACCCTGCAGTTGTCTCGTACGGTCTTCTCCGTTTCGTTCACGCTGTGTTTGTGCTATTTTCTATGCTGCGTAATCGTCGGTCGCGGTGTTTTGTGTTACTTCGGCTCGCAGTTTTGTATGCGTGTCGGTCGTACGGCTTGTCCTCCGTCCGACTCGGTCGTGGTTTTCGCGCCTTGCATCGTACTTGGCGGTTTGGAGTTCGCGGGTACGTTTCGGTCGGATTTGTTCCGGGTGCGTTTCGGTCGGCTCGATTCGCGTGTTTTTCCGGCCGGATTGCTGTTTTCCGTGCGGCTCGGTCGTTCGGCTTGAGTTCCGTACGTGTCGGTCGGATTTTGCACGCTTTGCATCGTACTTGGCGGGTCGGGCGCCACAGGTACGTGTCGGTCGGAATTAATACCGGCTCCGAGTCGGTCGGTGCTTTTTCCGGCCCGAATCGGAATCGACCCCTTAGTAGCTCATATGTTTGACAGTAAATTATGTACGGCATACAACTATGTACGTTATACATAATAGCCCCTCAAGGTACAAATAACCATAAAATTGAGATAACGATATCTCAAGTACACAAGTTACCCAACAATAGAGTAGAAAAATGAGATCAATCAATCAAAATATATATCATATAAGACAGGGACTGTGAGTTTAGGTAGTCAAACACAAGGAGTAATATGGCGATTAAAAATTATGAGAAAATGTCAATATGTACAAACATGTTAAAAAAGTGATCAAAAAAGTGATTATAGGGGCGTGGCCAACTGCCGACGGGAATGGCCGCGCTGTAGCCGAGCTCCGGCGCGCCACTTCCAAAATATCCGACTAACACTGATTCCCCCGGCCGAAACATCGCCCTGAGAGGCCCCCAGGCAGCCACGGCAGACACCCGAGACCCAGGTGCAATTTGGGACTGATCGTGCCCGCTGGACGAGGCGAGTTCCAGACGCCGGCTCCTCCTCGGGAGCCCTCGCCGGCCGGAAGTGGGACCCGGCGGGGCAGAAGAGTAACTCAGCGCCGCGGCGGAGGCCTGGTCCGCGAGTGTCCCGGCGGCGCTGCCGGGGTGAAACCTGTGTCCCGCCGTCAGTCCAACCACAGGCGCCCACCGGAGGGGTGCGGGTACAGGTTGGTGTGTGCCGAGGGGGGTTGGAGATCGGCACCGCGCTCGGTGGCCCCCCCTCCCCCTTTTTCATCTTGGCTGCGGCGCCGCCTTACCATCGCGGAGGACATCCAACTGGGTGGGACTCTCCCCAAGGCACCAGCGTGTGCGGCAAGCGCTACGCCACAAGCGGCCCACTACTCTGACCACGATTCAGGGGGCTACTGAGGAGGTGGCCCTTACAAAGTGAGGACTGGGACCCACCGTGGGGCTGCCTTTATTTACCTGGGAGTCAGAAGCCCTAAATAGAACTCTCTTTGGAGGCACCGAGTAGCTGTCTGCCTGCTATCTGTAATCTGGACCTGGAGGTGCCTTTAGGGGGGTGAAGAACAAGAGATCGACCTGCACTGCCACAGGGGCCTTGATCTGCTCTGGGCCCGTTGCATCGGCTCACATCGACGCTCGCTTGACCGGCGGGTCATAGCGGGCAATTACGGGGGGCCCTCCCTGAATCCATCGTAGTGGCGCATGACGGACGCCCCCAGGGGTTCCCTTGGTGTGCCTCCTAGCGTTCTCCAGCAGTGGGGTTAGGGGGTCGCGTGTCAAAGCCGACAGGCCGCGTGGGTGACCCCACGGCAGGCGGCGGTGAGATGGCGACTGGACGAAGTGGCAGATCGGCGGCGCAAGTAAAGCTGGACAAATTTGCATGACATAAATCTCAGGAAGAAAGGCCGGGCGTGGCCGGAGACCGGGGGGACACACCGGAGCCATCCAACAGGGACCTCTTGGCGGCAATCACAACTGTGCGGACCTCTCTTGAGACGCGGATAGATACTGTTGCCACGGAAATGGCCCTGATGAGGGAAGACATGAGGAAAATGACGGACCGGGTGAACACAATAGAGGGCACAACTGCGGAGCTGGTGACGGATACCGCTCTCCTCAAGAAGCAGGTTGCTGACCTGCGTACCACCCAGGAGGCGATGGTATTGCAACTCGACGATTACGAAGGCAGAATGCGGCATAATAACATTCGAATTCTTGGTGTTCCAGAACGGGCGGAGGGACAGACCGCTGACCTGTATGTCGAGGAACTGATCCTGCAACATCTCCAGCCGAGAGGATTGTCTAAATGCTTTTCTATCGAATGAGCCCATCGGGTGCCGGGGGGTAAGCCGAAGCCGGGGGTCCCTCCCCGTCCGCTCCTGGCCCGCGTATTTAACTTTCGTGATCGCGACCTGATTTTGCAGACGGCGAGAGTTGCCCCTCCAGTGACAATTGACAACAGTAAAGTATCATTCTTTCCGGACTTCACCCTTAGGGTCCAGAAACAACGCAGGAGCTTCATAGAAGTGAAGAGCGCCCTAAGAGAGCAGGGGCTCAAATATGCCATGTTATTTCCCGCGAAACTCAGGATTGAATCGGAGGGAAAATTGTGGTTCTTTACCAGGCCTGAGGACGCTTGGGACTGGTTAGACGGCTGGCGCACGGTGGGCAAGAAAGCACACAACAAAGTTTCCTCTATGGCGGGAGTGGCAGGGGAAAGAAGTCAGCATGGAAGGTCCCCGTTACCCTCTGATGCGGAATCTCGGAGTTCTCCGGGATGAGATCGCATGATAGACCACTCAGGAGGCGGTTTGGCACTCTTTCTCTCTTTACTGGGATACAGGACATAATCGTCTTAAATGGCTGGTGGTTCTTTCAGGTATCAGAGGAAAGGAACACCGGGGGGACCAGATATTTCTTAAACCTCTAGGCGGCAAGTGAGGACTTACAACTCTGTACTATGTAGACATATGAGGTTAAGGCACCTCTTTCTTTTGACCCTGAGCGCCCAAGGCTGGGGCTAACTGTTTGAATTAACACTTGTTAATTAGGGAGTGGGGTTGAACACGTTCCCAAAGTTGATGAGGGTGGGCGACAGGCATTCTGCAAGTTGGGGGAGGCGGGAGGTTCTTGACCCGTTACGCAGGGAGGCAGGGAGGGGGGGGTCAAAGTGGGGTGGGGGGGTTTGTTTGTGTTTTTTGTAAGTTTTGTATTGGTACTCTCCAACAACGAGTTCTTCAACGTCACCACCGGATATACGGTAACTAGCCCACTTATAGTCCGCTACACATGCATCTGGTCACCTGAGCCACTCGGCTGTCCGGGTGGGGGGAGCCCGGGTTCCCTCCCACTGGGAGAAATCTTCTGGCCATATACATCTTTCACAGATGGGAGCGAGCACACATGGTCTGACACTTAGATTGTCCACATGGAATGTCAATGGCCTTGGGGACAAGATTAAGAGGGGTATAGTACTACAATATCTTAAGCTGCAGGAGCTCGACGTAGTGCTGCTGCAGGAGACACACTTGGTTGGGAACTCCTGTGGGGCTTCGA
This sequence comes from Calotriton arnoldi, assembly GCA_963921515.1. NCBI lineage: Eukaryota > Metazoa > Chordata > Amphibia > Caudata > Salamandridae > Calotriton > Calotriton arnoldi. Next base: position 1,809,087 of record CAWUFW010003033.1, on the reverse strand, counting down.
ACAGAAAATGCTATAGAATGGTGGTCCACTCCGGTTTTACCTCTGGCTCCAGAGGGGTGGGGGTTCTCATCCGAAAGGGTTGTCCATATATCATACATGACACTTGGACTGATGTGCAGGGGCGATATGCAGCTGTCTCGGGTTCCTGGGAAGGGCGTGTCCTTAATGTCGTCACCGTTTATGCGCCCCCCGGGTTACAACGACAAACGCTGCGCGATGTAAGCACCCTGCTGCTGGATCTACCAGTGGGGGTACTGGCGATGGGGGGGGATTTCAACCTCACAATGGACGGTTCTCGGGACCGTCAGCCACCTCGGGGGGATCCATTGAGGGGCTCGCAGCTTAATGAGTTTGCCAACGACGCCATGGGGGTAGTGGATATCTGGCGGTGGCTGAACCCACTACACACACATTTCACATTCCAATCTGGGGCACATGGTAGCCAGTCGCGGATTGACCACATATTCACTCATGCTCAGGACATCCAGGCCTTTGTGAGCTCCACCTGCTTAGCCCGAGGGATCTCCAATCACTCCCCAGTCCTGGCGACCCTGGGCGTCCTCCGTTCCGGACAACCCAATACTATTAAGATACAGCCGTGGGCTTTAAGGATACCGCATATTAAAGAGGCCCTCCGCCAAGACACAAAATACTACTTTGCAGAGAACGTGGGGTCCGTTGACTCTGCAGTAACGATATGGGGGCATTTGGGGCAGTTATTAAGGGCAGGGCACTGTCGTTAACAGCGGGACACAGGGCTGAGCGAAACAAAAGAGTGACTGAGATGGAAGTAGACTTGTTGAATCTGGAGGACAAGGTATCACGGGCCCCCAATCCAGATGATCAGCATAGCCTCACACTCACACGACAAGATTATAGACAACTTCTATTGGAAGAAGCTACGCTGCGGTCCCTCACTTCCAAGCATAGGGTATATGAGCAAGGCGAACGCACAGGAAAACTTTTAGCGTGGCTCGAGCGCAAGGAACAGGCTGCACGGTGGGTCCGCGCGATGCACAGTCCAGATGGTACACTTCTCACGGATCCCCAGCTGATAGCTGACACCTTTGCTTCTCATTTTGTGGATGTTTATAGCGTCCCACAGACTTCTCAGGCATCGATGTCGGCAGACCTTCTAGCTACTATTAATGTGGTGGGTATCTCCCCACAGGGTAGGGAGGCCTTGGAGGCGGCCATTACGGTTGCAGAGATACACAAGGCAGTGCAGGATGTCCGCTCCGGTAAGGCGATGGGTCCAAACGGACTACCGATTGAGCTTTTTAAACCCATGGCGACAATACTAGCGCCTCATCTGTTGAATCTTTACAACGAATGTTTTGAGTCGGGTCTTCGTACGGCCGCCATAGTTGTGATACACAAACCAGATAAGCCAATGGAAGATTGTAAATCATATCGCCCCATCTCCCTATTAACTGTTGAGGCTAAGATTCTGGCCAAACGTTTGGCCAATCGACTTCTTCCCTATGTTACGGAACTGGTCCATCCGGATCAAACCGGGTTTATACCAGGGAGAAATACGGCGCGTAACCTACGTCGGGTGCACGGGCGCTGGGCAGGATTGAGACCATCAAGGAGGACGCGGTCCTGTTATCCCTAGACGCCGCGATGGCGTTCGATACCATAGAAGGGGATTTACTTTTTGCCGTGCTTGAGCGCATTGGATTCGGACCCAAGCTGATCCGTTGGATTAGGCTCTTAAATACTCACCCTACTGCACATGTTGTCGTTAATAATCACCGGTCGGCTGCCTTCACCCTCCACGGGGCACGAGACAGGGCTGCCCTCTGTCCCCATTATTATTCGCCCTAGTGCTGGAGCCACTCGCGGTCTGGGTTCGCGGAGATCTAGGAATACGAGGGATCAAGTGGACAGCGGACCATGAGGACTGTATCTCGCTTTATGCGGATGATGTCCTCCTATACCTGGCTTCCCCACCGAGGTCTCTGCACCGGGTGTTACATATCTTCCACATTTTTGGCGCCCATTCGGGATACAGCATAAATTGGTCCAAATCTCAGCTTTTTGTGTTATGGGGCACACCGCCACCTAGTCCCCGGGACTGTGAGATTCCGGTGGCCCTCGGAGGCTTCCGTTATCTGGGTATTTTTGTAACCCCGGATGCGGATCTCTTCTTTCACCATAACCTGCTCGGGCCCTTACAGCGCTTAAAGTCGGATGCCCAACACTGGCGATCTCTCCCTCTTACTCTCTTGGGCCGGGCGTCTCTGTTCAAGATGCTCGCTCTCCCGCGTTTCCTATACGTGTTGCAAAACACCCCTAACCCTATTCCTGACTCCTATTTTTCACAAATTGAGGGAGTACTGCGGGGTCTATTGTGGGAAGATCGCGCACCCCGCATTGCCATGAATAAGCTCACAATGGGATGGTACGACGGAGACTTACGGCTCTACTACCTGGCCTCCCAGTTGGTTCCAATCAATAGGTGGGTGTTTGACCCGCATGATGAGCCTAATTTTTGAACGGACCACTGGCTCATGGGACGGGGGACTATAACAGGGCGCTCTATACCAACCACCGTAAACTCCATTTAACTGGCCCAACTGCCCGTACGGTAGAGACCTGGAACACAGTTACGAGAAAACTGGGCTGGGGGGGGGGCGCTTGACTAAGGCGACGCCACTGTGGGAGTCTGACATCTTGGGGCATCTGGGCCGCTGCTCTGGCTTTGATAAGTGGGACACAATAGGGATATCCACGGTAGGGGATATGTGGGTCAAAGGGAAAATGGCTTCATTTGCAGACCTCCACGCACAGTACCAAATGGCACCATCTGAGACCTTCCGATATCTGCAGATTAGCCACGCAATTTCGTCCGCCCTGCCCAAGGACGCCTCGCTGCCTGACTCCTCCCCCCTGGAAGACCGGCTATTATTGGACCCCATGGAACGCAAGGCCATATCGCTCAGCTATAAGAAATTGGTTAATAATCGTTCAGACCCAATCCTGAAGGTTAGAGTGGGCTGGGAAATGGATTTGGGAGATATGGAGGATGATGACTGGCGAGACTCTGTGGCGTCGCCTAGGGAGGTGGCCATTCCCATGCGCCTACGGCTCGTCCAGTTAAAAATCCTACATCGAGTCTATTTCGATGCTAAACTTTTGCACAAATTGGGTAGACGCCCCGACCCGCTATGTCTCCGACACTGCAATCAAGTGGGTACCTTCCTACACATATTGTGGGAATGCCCGCACATCCAACAATTCTGGGAAAAGATTACCCGCCAACTAGTGAGAACATGTGGCAAACAAATTGAGCTGTCTCCCCACCTATGCATGCTTAACATTTGGGGAGCGACCGATCTTTCCCAGGCGGAGCAGTCTTGGGCCTCGATGGGCTATATGATAGCGAAGCGAAATATTGCACAGAAATGGGGGGTAGACACGGTTCCAGGTGTGAGCGATTGGGCGAAAGATATGGACACTGCCATGATTGCCGAGAAGACAGTCTTCAAGGGACGGGGATGCCCAGGAAAGTGGGATCATAAATGGGGTAGTTGGAACAAGTACAGAGAGGGTATCTGTATTTCTCCCACGGTTGACTTGCGCAGAGAGAGGCAAACATGGATGGCCCCATTGACAGAGGCAGGGGAGCCACCTGCACCATCCAACTAGCGGGGTCAACACCAGTCTAGTGTTTAGCCAAGGGTCGAAATGTGTATTTTCTCCCTGATGTCATATTCTGTAATGGGCAGTGGCTCCGGAAAGGAACAGGGGATTGTAACATTTCTTGCTTCTTTTAGACGTGGATGTAACCTTTAAATTTCAGGGGGGTGATGTGTGACATGATTCAGTTGCATAATGTACCGATGCAATGTTGTTGGAAATTCAATAAAAAGTAAAAAAAAAAAAAAAAGTGATTATAGATAGATATATGCAACAATCAGAAAATTACTTGTTTTCGTTTAATAATGTGAGAATTACCCTGCTTTCTTTTGTGATGACAATGATATAAATTGGTTTTAAAACTACTACTCCCAGAAGGCCACATAATGGGCTGAAAGGGGAGAGGTATAAAAACGTGACTTAGCAAATTGTCAATCAACCGTGAGCAAGGCCGTGAGGCTGAAACGCGTTGGTGAAGGCAGACTAGCTCTGTATAAGAAATAAAGCAATTCGAAATCAAGATTCCTGAGTGCGGCGTACTCGTTTGACATATATATATATAAATATATATAAATATATATATATAGATATATATATATATACATATATATATATATATATGTTTCAATTAGGCTGTGCGCCGCTCGACCTCAAACAGGGAGGGGGTCCGTAATACCCGGAAGCAGCCTGCTTCCGTAATTGCAATGCCACGACGTTTCCCAAAACAAATCCACTTGTGACGGATAAATGGGTACAGACTCCGATACTTGTGCATCAATCTCATTTATTTTACTCGCTCCAGCTCACCATTACGCGTTTCGGTCACTGCACGTGACCTTGATCAGATGAGGAAGCGCCGCAAATCATGATCTTTTAAATTCAGTGTGTCATCATGTCACCTGACAGGAGTTCTAAAAATCACCATAGAAGACAGACTGTGTAATTGTAAAGCATTTTTTGCGAACGTTCTATTTACAAAGTTTTATACATCATGTTTTGCTTTAACGTGGTTATTTCGCTATACATAAGGCATTATTGCAGACCTAAATGTGTATCCTTATATCATTATACACATAAATATATAAATACATACAATATTCAGCAATCAATCACTTCAATAAATATATAAATAAATAAATAAAATGAGTTACTCCTTCTATTTAATATTTGCATATTTTCTCTGTTCACGTATGGGAAGACTTTTTTCTAACTGCATAGTGCATTTAATGTCATTGTCATACCCATACAGAGACATGACTGACCGCCTCTTGGATAGTATTCCTTTAGATTGATTAAAATCTTTTCTATTTTTGCCCTGCGGTCCAACTTATATCTGCTTTACTGCTTAACCACCAATTCTTCTTTAGTACCTGTTGTATTTTATATCGCACAGTGCTATCATTTTGTTGACAAAACTTGTCACAACCTTCTTAAAGTGCTTAGTGTTGCCCAAAGTGCTTTGTGCCTACATTTTTTAAAGTGCTTTTTTTCCTCCTTTCTCCTATAAATGTGTAAAAACAGTTAAACAACTGCTTAAAAGACAAATAAAAAAAATAAAAAAACATTGTGTTACAGCTAGATGTTAAGTGCAGAGGTTAAACAGTTATATTAATGGATGTTGCTTTGCGCTAGACCATCGGCATTCTTCATTATTGACCGTTAGGGAAATAGATGGTGTAGACCTATACCAAATTGCTTTGTCAAATGCATTTGATCAAGTTACATCCTAGTGTATTACTAGAGTGTATGCGCTTGAAATATTCACAAATCTCCATAAAACCTCCATAAAACTCTCATAAAAACTTCACAAGAATTTCATAAAAACTTCAGAAATTATTCATAAAAATTTCCTAAAATTTCATACAACCCCACAAAATCCATTCTCAGATTGCCTGACCAATATATACATTCAAATTCATGAAAATCACAATAAAGTGTGTACCTCTTCACTATTATTTAAACCACAAGGCGACTTGGAGTCCAGTTCTAAAATTATTTTTTACTCTAATCTTCTAAGTAGTTTTTTTCTATTGCCACCTCGCCTGAGAGGTGGTATAGACCCAATTACATAATAGGTTAGACATTAGAGATCATTTTGATGTACATTTTTAAAATGGCTGGCCACTGGCTATGTTTGATCAGAATTCACTATTGCTCTTAAGTGCTGGAGTATTCTTACATGCACCTGCAGCTTAAAGCTACCTACATAGCACAAGCCGCAGGAGCATGTTAGCACATAGACTGCATATTCTGTACGGCAGTTGTAGTTGTCTTTCAATAGTGTAGGTTCTGTACTAAATGGGAGCATGTATTCCGTAGTGTTCACCCCAAATTTACATGCCCTGCACGATGTGCATTTGAAAAAAAAAATTTCGATTTAAGCCATGATGTACTGGGGTTAATCTCTGGACAATTTTTAACCAAAGTTGACCTCATGGATAAAGCCCGCTTGAATGTTACTGTGGGATTTTTCAGGATTTTCTGTGCCATGATTGTATCAGTTAATACTATTGGCCAGTTTCTATTAATGATACTTCTGATTTTGTTTTCCTGCCGGCTATAGTTAGTTATTAGCCTGACAGTTGAATCTTCAAAATTAATCTTCTTCCGTGAGGCACTAGATTGAGTTAGGGTTATCTTTTGCATGTTAGTCCTCTTCGTCTGCATATTCCCCAATGGATTTGCATTGACTTTCATTATTGCCTGATTGAGTATAGTTTGACTATACCCTCTCTGTGCAAATCTAGTGATCATTTCATTTTGGCATCTTACTAACTCGGTTTCTGTACTGCAAATTCTCTGCAATCTCAATAGTTCACCGTAAGGTATACTGTTAATGAGATACTTTGGGTGGAAACTTTTTGCATGAAGCGTTGAGTTTCCTGCAGTGGTTTTACGATGTAATGTGGTTTCCAGTTTATGTTCTGCTTTATATATTGTTACATCTAAAAAATCCACATAATGGTCATCAATGTGTGCGGTGAACTCTAAGTTAAATTCATTTTCATTAATTGTTTTTACAAAACTTTTTGAACTATCCACATTGCCATGCCAAATTACAAAAATATCGTCAATGAACCTCATCCATTGTACCACATGCTTCTCCACCAAATCTGAGTGTTCCCTTCTGAGGACCTGCTCCTCCCACCAGCCTACATGCAAACATGCATAGCTGGGGGAGAAGCAGGATATTTTTGTAATTTGGCATGGCAATGTGGAGAGTGCAAAAAGTTTTGTAAAAACCATTAATGAAAATGAATTTAACTTAGAGTTCACCGCCCACATTGATGACCATTATGTGGATTTTTTAGCTGTAACAATAAATAAAGCAGAACATAAACTGGAAACCACTGCAGGAAACTCGTTTTTTAATTTATTTTTTATTTTTATTAGCTCAATCCATGTCACAAATACATATCATATCAGTTGTGGTCAATACATACAAATTAATTCAATACCATTTCCAATGGCAGAGTTAATAAAACAGAAAAACAGAAACAAGGAACATATTTCAATCATAATATCGTTATATAACCAGAATCGGACAATTATTTCATATATTGTATCATAGATTCCCATATCTGCATCCCAAGTTTTTGCCGTCTAGCTGACTTCAAAGAATATAAACTATATTCCATATTAAAAACATTATAAAATGTTGCCCTCCACATCTCAAATGTGGGAGCCTCGCTTTGAAGCCAACATGAGGCAATACATAAACGCGCCACTGCTACGGCAATAAATGTTATATATTTAAATTTATATACTGGCTGCTCACTTGAGGCATTTACCCATATCCCTAATAACATCATTGCCTTCGTTACTGATATAGAAATACCTGTAACCTCTTGCAAAAAACAACTCTATTTGTTGCTTTAAGTGTAACAGTGCCATACAGTCAAAGAAAACATGCACGATATCGGCTCTATCGGTGCTGCACCTGAAGCATTTTCCATCATTATTTCCACCCCACTTCATCATGCGCTCTGGTGTGTGATATAAATCAAAAATATACTTGAAGTGTTGTGTTTGCAGATTCGATGATAACAATATTTTCCCTGCAGTATCGATAGAAATCTGCATCGCCTCTCCATCAAGTCCTAAACGTGCGGACCATTTAAGATCATGAGCAGCCAAATCATCCTTTTGAGACTCAATTAACATAGAATATATTACCCCAATCTTAGCCCTCTTCCTGGTTGCCTCTACTATTGGTAATACCATAATACCCTCATGTAAATGATGTCTGGCAAGATAATCACGTAATTGCAGATACTTAAAAAATTTCTGATGTTGAAGTTCATATCTTTCAGCTAATTCCCCAAATGAGCATAACACCCCCCCTTAAATAAATCACCCAAATATCTAATCCCCTTCATCCTCCAACACAACATCTTATAATCCCAAAATATTTCTGGGAACCTGACAGCTGAATTGAGAGGAGTGTAATAATTCAGCTGTGGAATAGCCAGCCACTTACATATCCTTTTCCATACCTTATAAGCTGTAATCATGACCTTAAATCTTGTTTTTTTGTAGTAGCTTGGCTCAGAGAATTTCACTAGCACATTTCTAACTTCCTCCCCTACCAATAGTTGATATATCGATGGAGCTTCTGCCTCTATCACATCTTCCCCTGTCAACAGAATGCGCATGTTTTGCAGTAGACAAGCGTAATAGTAAAAACAGAAATTCGGAACAGACCAACCTCCCCTACCCAGCGGTAACATCATAAATTTAAAAGCTCTCCTCGCTTTTCGTTGTCCCCACATGAATCTATCGCATATAGATTGAATCCCTTGCAGCTGATTTTTTGTTAACTCTAGTGGTACTGCTCTAAAATAGTAAAGTACTTTGGGAAGGACAATCATTTTTAGAACATTTCGTCTCCCAACTAACGTCAGATGCAGACACTCAAGCCGATCCAACTGCTGCTTCACCCCTGAGATTATATTGCCCCAGTTGACCTCGATTAATTCTTGTAAAGACATTCTAATTTTTATACCCAGATATCGAACTTCATCCGTTACCCGACTCTCCCCCGGACAGGCCTGATTAGTACATACTATCTGAGTTTTGGCCGCATTAAGTTTATATCCAGACACCAGCCCAAATTCTTCAGCGAGCTTTTCTATCTCCCTTCTTGCCTGTGCTGGATCTGCAGAAGCTACAACAATATCATCCGCATATGCTAGAACACGTACCTGATAGAGCCCACATTCCATTGACCTTATACTAGCACTTTGTTCTAGCATCTGCACAAATGGGGCAATATATAACGCAAACAATAATGGGGAACAGGGACATCCCTGTCTTGTTCCCCTATTAATACATACTTGCTGAGATTCCCTGCCCATAACACAAATTCTAGCTCGTGGTGACTTGTAAATACTCTGCATCGCCTTGATAAATTTCGGCCCAAACCCCATCCCCCGCATAATA